>JAKWIY010001268.1:0-22095 GCA_027704805.1 Solanum corneliomulleri | reverse complement strand
ATATTGCGTGTGATGCACCCTTTTTGAGCGCGTGAGGATTTTTTTTGGATTTTTTCCTTCTTCTTCTTCACTTTTTAGCCCTACCACTTGTTTCACATTCCCCCATGAAAAATCATGATAAAAATCATTACAAAATATGAAAAATAAAATAAAAAACTATCACACTAATTTTAAAAACGTTTATAAGAACAAAAATTTTAAAAATAATTACATTAATTTTGAAAAGATCTTTTAGAACAAGACACACATTTTTTTCTCAAAAAAGTTAGAAGAATGTCATATAAATTTTTTAAATAAATTAAAAAGAAGCCTAAGATCTAATGATTATTTTTTTAATAAAGAAAGAACCAAGAAAATGGTTGTAGAGTTGGGGAGGAAAAAGGGACGTAAGGTAGATGGGGTGATGTAAGGTGGGGGGGGGGGGATGGTAGGAAATAGGTAATTTATTTATTTATTTTTGCTGAAAATTAGTTGTTTTTTAATAATTTATTTTAAAATTATTAGTTTTACGTTCAAATGCCACATGTCAGCTTTTAATTAGTCATCATGTCATGTCATCCGCAAGTGTGTTACACACACTTTTGTAATTTTAGCTGATTATCAAAAGGGTGTCAAAATGGCACAACAGGATCCTACTTGAGGTGCTTAGAATGAACAAAAGTGTCTAAGTGAAAATTGGGTTCAACTACTATTATATAATGATGTCAATGAAGTTAACTAATAAATAAAATAAATCGCATACCGTTAAATAATTAAAAATCATGATATGATAAATTATTAGAAAAAAAACGCATGTATTAGTTTTGATTTCTGAATATTAGTAATATCTTGTTTGGTACACTTATCAACCTATGTACTTTATTATGTACTTCATTCATTCATCTTTTACTTGCCCACTATACTATTTTAGAATATTTAACAAAACTTATCTTACTCCTATAAAATCATTGAATAACATACCATTTCGGGTCTATTTTATTCTTGCTATTATACACTACTTCTTCCTTTCCGTAATAGTTGATCATTTTTAATTTTGCATGATACTTAAGATATTATAAATAAGAAGATAATTTTACTAATTCACCCTTTAAAAACTTCTTGGGAATTTTACAAACAAATGTGAACACTTTAAAAAGAAATAATTGTAAAGTTAATATAGGAAAAAATAATTAATACTTTTTTGATTTAGTAAGGTGATCAACTACTATGAGACAGAAAAACATTAATTTTTAATATTTAGATGACCTAAGTTTGATAATACCATCTCTATCATTTACTACTTCTTAATCCATGTGTCAAGTCAATAGTTAACAACTATTGTTGGTCAAAAGGGCTACTAAAGTGTGTAATATAATGGATTTTCTAGAAAATTAATAATGCAAAAAAATTTAATGCATGCATTAGCATGATTACATATTCATTTGTCCCTTAAGATCATTTTACATCCTTTCTACTATAAATGAGGAAGATATCTTTATAAATAGATATTTTTATATAATACATGTTTTTTGTAATATAGTGAACTAAATAATGCATAAAAAGTATTTTATATATAATTAATATAAATATAATTAAATATAAATATTACTAATGCAATCGCAATCAATGATAGAACTAAAATTTCGCCTGACGAATATCAAAATAGAAAAAAATAACATTACATAAAAATCAATATATAATATATACAGATATTATTTAGCTACACTATATTTTTATTCTAACATTAACTTCATATATACACTATCAACTGAACCCAGATTGAAGCAAGAGTCATGCCATGTTGGAGAATAATATATAGAGACCACCTTTGGGTTCACAACTTGGCCGGTGGAACTGTTAGCTAAAATAACAAATTAAAGACAAACATTTAGGTTGACTCACTTCAGATTAGTGTTATTATTTTTTTCCTAGAATAAGACAGACTGACAGCAGCAATCAACAATACGTTGACCAGAGACAATCTTGTTGAATATACTCTATGCAATTGTGAGGTATATAATTTTGATATAAGCTACCTTCTGGTAATTGGTCAACATGTTGGTTTTTTCCCCTTTTGCTTAAATGCATTTTCTTAACATTCTAGGGTGTGTTTGCTATGGAAGGAAAATGTTTTCCTGAAAAATGTTTTCTTGGAAAATAAGGTTTCTAATTTAATTTTTCATGTTTGATTAGTGAATGAAAGATATTTATTCAAAAATATTTTCTAGTGTATGATTGGTAAATGAAAAATATATTTAAAAAATATCTTTTATTTTTAACTAGAGAGTCGAAAATACTTTTTATGAAAATAGGGTCTGAACTTAAATCAATCTCGATAATCGCTAGAGACCAGACACTCAAACTGAAATATGATCCTAACATCCAAACCTGAATGGCCTCGGTCCGGGACTTGATCACTACACGAGATCCAACCTCGACCCCAACATCCAACTCAAGATCCTATTTTTGGAACGAAATCCAACCCCAACATTTGACCCGAGACCCGACTCCCACCAAAGACCTGACCAGAGACCCGACCCTAACACCTGACCCGTGACTTGAACTCGACCTGAGTGAAAAAGACCCGACCTCGGCACCTAACCAGACCCCAACCCAAGATTTGACCCCTGACTCTATCCCAAAACCCTGATTGGAGACCCAACCCTGACATTAGACCGAAGACCTACCCACGACCCGAGAACAAAAAAATATGTGAACCTGACACTTGATACGAAACCCAACCTCGACCTCGACCTTGACCCTGAATCAAGAATGGCCCATACATCTGACACCCTACTCAAAACCACCCCAACCCCAAGACCCGACCCTGACCTCGACTCGAGACCCATGACCCGAGACCTAAGACCCAAATTATGATAATGTGTTATATGTCGGACTTTTTACTATATTAGTGTGAGAAAACTTCAAACATGACTATTGACTAGTGTGTAAGACTAATCAGAGTTGAGAAAACGACACAAAATACATTATTATTGGTTCTAGTTACTCGCTGAAATAGTAGATTCGAAATTACATATTTTGTCAGTTTGTTGTTCTGCATACACGTATCTTAAATATAGAAGAATCAGATTAGTTGTAATTTATTTTGGATACACTATATCCAAAGTGTGATTCACATGTATCTCGAATACACTAGCTCTATTGCTTGCCTTTCTCCTCTCTTACTCGCCTTTCTCGTCCAACTTTTTCTTTATATTTGTATATCAAAATTTCATGTATATGTGTATCTAGTATCAATTACATGTATATGTGTATCAAAACGGACAATGCATGTAGTTTATTTGTGCATAGATATATGTAGCTGGTATCAAATATACACTAATATATTCATCAATTGCCTTTAAGTGCCATCACCATCGAGCAAAAAGTGAGGGGAGAGAGAGAGAGAGAGAGAAGGGGGGAGAGATGGAGAGAGGGAGAGGAATATAACATAAATAGGGAGGACAGTGAAGGAAGGGGGTGGGGTGGGGGGGGGGGGTCATAAGAAGGAAAAGAGGGGGGGGGGGAGGAAAGATGAGTGGTCATATTAAAAGGCCAAACCCATCAGTAACCGCCTAAAATTGGCACAATGTTTCACTTAAACACCTTAAGCGAATGATGTCCATTTTAGACACCTCATGTAGTGTCTCGCTGTGTCATTTTGACACTTTTTGCTTACATGGCATAATGAGTGTGATACACTTATTGAGTAACGTGTGAAAACGATTTTTAGTTACTTTTTAATTATTTTTCTCTTCTTTGTCCATTTTTAGCTACCATTTCATCCCAGTTAAATTTCGTCCATTATAGAGAAAGGTTTCAACAAAAATGATGAAAAAAGTTTTTTAAATTTAAAATAAATCTATTCATGAAATTTTTCTTGAAAGAATTTAATATCAATTTCTTTAAACTAAGCTACAAATTTCTTCGAAATAATAATGGTTGTAGATGTGGGGTGGGGTAGTTTCTACAAAAGGGATGGGGAGGTTTTTGTTTTTGGTAATGAAATTTTCAAATGGTACACAATAGGATATTTTCGAGGCAGGGTTTAATGTAATTTGAAGGTTGGGTTTTTTGGGGTTTTGAAAAAGATGATCATTATTTGTGTGTTGTGTGGTGGTGGTGGTGGTGGTGGAGAGGGGAGGGGGAGGGAATATGAGAAGACAACCTGGGTGGTTCTTTTTTTTTTTTTTTTTAAATATGTGTCATTAATTCATTGATCAATTTTCATTTTTATTCAAAATTAATTATTTAATAATTACTTTTGATCGAAATGACAAATGTAATCATTTAATTAATCAATTTACAAGTCATTCGTGATTGTAACACACACATATTATATATTTTTGTTTATATTAAAATATGTCAAAATAAAATAGCGGGATCTTGCATCATGTGTGTAAAATGAACAATCGCTTAGCTAAGTGTCTACGTGAATCATCGTACCAACTTTACGGGACCGTTACACCTAATTATTTTATAGTATAGTGGGATTCACAGGATATGGTAGGTATTTTTGTCTAACTACGTAGTTTTTCCATTATAAATCTAAACTATAGTTTGAGTATTTACCATTCATAGCAAGAGGAGATCGGCAAGCGAAATTGGGAGATAGAAGAGAGGTGGACAAGATTTGAAAAAGAGAGAGAAGAGATGCTATATATAGACTGTATTAGACAAATATAGATTAGATAAAAAAAAATGCAATCTAATGTATAAAAGATAATACATCTGTATTCATTCATAATATAAAAATGCAGGCTAATACATGTTATATTTGACACATACTGAATGATACAAATAAATTGGTGCATTTGTATCACGTGTATTCATACGCAATATAAAAATACAATTTGTATTCTGTACATGCATGTTGATACCAAATGTTCATCATATTCATTTTCTCTAGTATTACTTATGTTCATCTGTGGTACGTGTTGTATTTGATATATACATAATAATACATACATGATAATAGTTTTTGCCATTTATATTCATTCACTCTTGTATTACGTGTATTCATTTGTGAAATAATATAAAGATTGATACAAGATAGTATGTTACAACCATTATATTGATACAATAGATCGTAAAACCTCAAAAATTTGAAGTCCAAATCAGATTAGGAGTAGTTGAAAATTTGGGCAGAAAAGTGAAATTCACGAGAAATATCTACGGACTTAGATGAGGCTCGTAGATTAAGTTCACCAACAGGTCCGTAAATTAAGTTTAGAGATTGGAAAAATAAGCTTAAGTGTCACGAATCCAACCAAGGGCTGTACTTTTTATGGATCGTAGATGGGTCTCATGGAATCAAGCTAATTGCCTTGAATTTCGAAATAGGCATATATGATCGTTGATCAATCCACCGATCAAAATTGTCTCATGGAAGCTGGCAAACTCAATTTTCTATCAAGGTCATTTTGGTATTTTTTTATCATTTTAATTCCTACAGGTTACAATATATGGTTTTGACCTAGTCGAAGTTGGATTAAGGGGAATTTAGTCAGCCTAACCCTCCCATCCACACCTAACACCAAAAAATCAAATTAATTATGCTCCAGTTTCTTCTCAAGCAAGAACTAGGGTATATTGGGCCCTTTTCAAAAGGGATTATACATCAAACTCCTTATTAGATCACATGGTTATATATAGATTATTAGTATCTCCTACTGTTTAATCTCAGATGTTGCATAACCTAATAGTCCATTATTTTAGTTTTTCAACATTCATCAGTTATATGTTTTATTTATTGTTGATTGAATCATATAATGTATTTCAGTTTCATGATCATTTTAGAATCTTAGTTTTCGTATGTTCTTTATTTTAAGTTATGGATTATGTCCCTCATATTGGTACAATTAGAGAACTAACCACATACTCTCTTTGCTATATTATAATATAGATTCAAACATTAAAATCCATTCCTTGGTTAGTACGACTTCCGATCAACTCAGTAGCAATATTGGTGAGTCCTCGTCTTTTTAGGACAACCTTTATATTTTTTCAGTATTGTTATTTCATTTTTCATATTGCTAGAGTTAGTTTTTTTTTTATTGGGGGGGGGGGGGGAGAGGAGGAAGGGGGATAGGAGGGGGGCTTGTCCCAATCATCATCTTAGTAGAGGCTTTAGATATTAGTATTTCAGCTTTATCTCATGATCAGATAGACATATTTAAGTATTAATTTTTATACTTTAGACTACTTATTTATCCTAATTTCAGTTTCCACATCATCATTTTCAATTATTATCTACGTTTGTCTTACATGCCATACAATTAGTTAACTTGGGGTTACTTGTGGTTTTTAGCACCATGTTATGATTAGGGGATAGTCTCAGGTCGTGACAAACTTGATATTAGATATCAAGTTCAAGTATCTTAGGGTATTTGAATTTGTAGAGTCTTATTCATGAGTGTGAAGCTCGTTACATTTATGAATGGTAGACTACAAAATGTTTGAGGAAACACTTCACTCTTTCATGTTGTTAGTTCTATGATAGAGTTTAACTCTATTTAACCTTCTTTTGTTCTAACTCGTGCTCTACGCAAGCTGAAGTATCTTAGATTGTTTGATAGACACGTTTTATAGACTCTTACTCATGGGTGTGAATATCATTACATTTATGAATGGTAGACTATAAATTCTTTGAAGAAATACTTCACTCTTTCATGTTGTCAGTTTTACGATAGAGTTTAACTCTATATAACCTTCTTCTGTTATAACTCGTGCTCTAGACTCTATAGAATCGTGACATCTAGTATAGATTACATCATAAGAAACACAGTCGAGGACCAAAAAGCACCACCAGCTACAACAAACCCTTTGAATGAACAAGTTTCTCATGCTGAGTTCAGGGCTGATTTTTAAGCGCTAGCTCAGGCCATGACCACTCAATCAACCAGCTGGCTATTCATAGGCTAACCCAAGGGTTTGATACTTCACTCAGATGAATCTTATCGACTTTATGGTTGGAACGGTGGAGGAGGACCTCAAGGATTTAGGATTTTGGAAGATCACTCATAACATGTGCATAACCCCAATCGAGAGTGCCAACTTAACCGTTCACTAATCGTAAGAGGTGGCTCAGATCTGGTACAGGCAGTGGGACGATGAAAAATGTGTTGAGTAGCCCCCTGGATTAGGAGAAGCTTATGACTACATGTCACGATCCAAGAATACCACCCTAGACGTGACATGGTGAGTAGAATATCAAGATAGTCTGAACGAACCAACATAAATGAAATAAGGAGATAAATGGAATATAAATCTCAAATGCCAATATCAACATATAAGAGAATCAAAGTACAAAAACCATATGTCTGTTAGGACCGAAAATAAGCAGGTGTAAACGCGGAAGCTAGCAAAGCAAACCTCGAAAGACCACGAGTATGAAGACAACGAGAAATATACCAAAAGACACAATTTAACGTGGTTCGGTCAATCGACCTACGTCGACAAAGGAGATGAGCAATCCACTATAAATATGAGAGTACAAAATACAGAGAGAAACAACCTCAATTAATTCACTCGGAATACATGAGAGGTTCACACAAGTGATAACGTATCAAGCTTGTGACCCATAAATTCTCCCCCTAACCGAAACTCTCAAATCCCTTAAGACTACATTGTGAATGCTAATTAAGTTAGAAGGAACATACCTCTATTTATAGAGTCCTAAACCTTTTCCTACAAGAAAAGGATTAGTCAATTCAAAACCTAAAAGGAAAACCTATTATGGTTAAGAAATCAGGGCAAATAAAAACCTAACAAATCTCCCCTTGGCCTGAATTTCTTACAAAATAAATTTGTCCACCTTCTTTACTTAATCTTCAACAACTTGCTTCTCCTCTCCATAATCTCCTTTGGCAAAATCTATGTCTCAACACAGAGAATCTCTCTGAAACAATTTCTCCAACAAAATCTTCAATACTGTCAAAAAGGTTGCGGCTAGAATTACACACGTCAAGATGAACACCTCTTTCTAACCTGGTTCAATCATCGATTATCGAACCACTGAATCTGACTCCATCACAAAGGAGATGAGTAATCCACTATAAATATGAGAGTACAAAATACAGAGAGAAACAACCTCAATCAATTCACTCGGAATACATGAGAGGTTCACACAAGTGATAACGTATCAAGCTGTGACCCATCAATTCTCCCCCTAACCGAAACTCTCAAATCCCTTATGACTACATTGTGAATGCTAATTAAGTTAGAAGGAAACATGCCTCTATTTATTAGAGTCCTAAACCTTTTCCTACAAGAAAGGAATAGTCAATCAAAAACCTAAAAGGAAAACCTATTTATGGTAAGGAAATCAGGGCAAATAAAGCCTACACAATGTCTGCCATCAATTAAAGTTCTATGTTGTCCAAAAAAACATAGAAACAATTCGAAGGCATATGACTCAAACATGGGAGTCTTAGACAATCACTAGACTACGTTTAGGTTAAGGACAATAACAAATGATAAACACAATGTACGACATGATCACAAAATAAGCATTAACATAATAACACTTCCAAAATATCCTAAAATCTAACTCTATTAAATGAGCATGATCAACAACAAAACCAACCCCAATACCAGCAACTCAACATGAATTTAAATTTGTAAGCTCAATCTAGAGATTGGGAAACCGTGGATTACCTCAATGTAGGCATCACATGCTCCAAAATCATGATTTCTAAGCTTTCCCCTTTTGAACGGCCTCTGATTGCTGCCATGCTATAAAACTATGGCCGCAACATAAAATAGATGTTTTGACACCAAACACACAACAATTGGAGACATACCCAATAATTAAGTCAAAAAAATATGAGGTCCAAGCTGGAATTCCAAAATTGACTCCGTTAAAAAACCTAATAAGTTTATTGAATTTATATCCTGAAATGGGACACATTTCTTGATTAAAAAAAATAAAAATATCATCTCAAGTAACAAATTCTCACAAAAGGCATCAAAAACATCATCAAAGGGCTAGAAGAGGTCTAGGGAGCAAGAATTTACTTTCGAAACAAATCTACTACACTTTGGCGGATGTCCCAAAACGAGGCGCTACGAATTCCTAGTAAGAACCAACAAAAAACACTCAATTTGAAGGTCTATATATAGCTTTAAAAATCAAATTCAACATAAATGAAAAAGTTTAACAAAATGGGTATAACTACCTGCAGGTACCTCTAAAGAGATCACTTTGTCTTCTAAGCGGAACAACAAAAAAACGCTTGGCTGCTAAAGTGGACTAGGCACATAATCCAGCTACTGCAAAAATGAACATATGTCCGCTCAATCGAAGCCAATACCACTAAATCGATTGGCTCCTAGCTAAACTGGATCGCTAAAGCAAATCCCTACCGCTAAAGCAAAGACTTATTAACTTTTAAGCAATACCAGTGCCAAAGAGGAGGTTTCACGATCAAGAGGCATCAAAAAATTTAAAGAAGTCCCAACAAACTTACTTAGATTCTCAGGATTTGTTATGAATCCTATGCACACTAATGAGATATGCTACCTACTAAATTTGGTATTTTAGATTCATATAGATGTTAAAAGTTAAAACCAAGGTCTTCTCAATGAAAAGTGGGTTGCATACCCAAATTTTATTAAAAGCAAACCTCCATATAACGGCTCAAAATGAGCTCAAAAGCATCGAATTGACCCCGAAAACTTTTTTAACAAAAGCTTGACATTTCAAAACTAACAGAACCATTACAGTTGACATCTGAGTCTGTCTACCTTAACTTTTGATCAAAGTCAACCATTTTAGTTTTAAAAGCTCTAAAACAAACAAAAACTTGGCACTAAAGCAAAACGTCCGATTAGGTGACTGAATTGTCAGCCGCAGTAAGTGATAATGACTTTAGGTCGCTATAGGAATGCTTTAAATGAAGAAAAGATGTGAAAAAGATAAAATGAGATGGAGGTTATTACAACATTCACTATCCAAAAAAAAAAAAACTTTTCTCGAAGTAAAGAGTCAAGAAGTATCTGAAGGCTCAAACAACCAGGAAAACTACTGCTCTCACATCACATCTCGTGCTCGATTTCCCAACTACCTCCTTGAGTGGACGATGGCTCAAACAAACCTTAACCACATGAAATATATCGGAATGCAACCATGTACATCTTTATCATGAATAACTACTCTCCTCCACAATGGTCAAATGATCATCCAACTCAACTGAACTATATAGTATACATAAGACTCATCAACACATACTGACAAAAAATAGAAATATGGAAAACCGGATGAATAGTTGAAATTACAGAAGGTTGGGACAAATTTTAAGCGACATTACCAATAGCTTGCAAAATCTCATATGGCCCCCATCCATGATGATATTTACCTACCTCTCAAACTACATCACCACTTTCATGGGTGAATAAAAGGATACTTGGTCGCCAACTCCAAAAATATCAATTGTCGATGCCTATGGTGAACATAACTCTTATTCCTATTTAAGATGATCTAAGCCTATCTTAAATCACTCGCACGTGATCTAAGGCCTTTTGAAGCAAATTGATACCACGTGGCCTAGGCTCTGAAAACTCAAACCAACCAACTAAAAGTGACAACGCCTACCATATAAGCCTTAAACAAGGCCATCTAAATACTTAAGTAACTGTTGTTAGATGAAAACTTTGCCAATGCTAAATAGTGGTCCCACTAACCTCAAACTTCCAATAACAAGCCCGTCCTCTAAAATTGGAATAGTACATTCCGACTACCCATCGATCTGCAGGATAAAAATTGTGCCAAGATCAATACGGGTACCCAACTCTTTTAAAAGTCCTCTGAAAGTTTGAAAAGAGCTGAGATACCATACTCAACTAGTGGATATTATGAACATGAACTACCTCACAGATGTAGACTCAAGCTAACATCACAAGCACCGAAGGAAAACTAAATAGGAGAAATGTGCTGATTTGTTCCATCCACCTATGATGATCTAGATGTTGCCAAAACCTCTAGAAGTCTGAGGTAATCTCATAACAAGTCCGTGGTGATGCGCATCCACTTCTAATCTAGAATATGGGCAATATCTAAAACTAACAACCACCAAGCCTCAAATGCTTGACTCTCACCTGTTGCAATATAACAAACATAATACAGAGTTCTATAATATTCTCATCTTGCTGATTCACCAATAATCGACCTCAAGTCACTAAATGAAGAACTCGGATGAATATTATATCTGGAATCATAGGCTTTATGAAGAATCAACAAAATCAATCCCTAGCTACCCACGGAACACAAATACGGGTGAAATCTTTATCACCTTATCATAATCCAAGATAGCCTACTTGACGCCACCTCGTAAAACCCTTTTCTTAAATAGACACCTAGGTTTTATCCTCAAATTGACAACCACAGATCCGTTACAACAGAGATGACTAAACTCCCACATAGGCTAATACTCGCCTAGATCTGAAACATCGAGTCGAATCTTCATAGTGGCTAAATAATAGATGTCTAAAGAAACAGTTTCTCTAAGCATAAAGTAAGGCTAGAATACCCATACTCACCATTTTCCTCAAAGTGACCGCTATTATATCGCGTTGCTCAGATGGTATAAAACATAGAAGTCGTAGCCCTTAAAAGCTCAATCCACATGTAGTACCTTAAATTAGGTTCTTTGCTCTAGACTCATAATATATTATTTAATATTATAATAAGTGTAGATATTACATCGGACCCCATACATATAATGCCTTCAAATCATGAGCATAAAACTAATATCGCCTACCACCAAATCATAGATGGGGTAGTTGGGCTTGTGTACCCTAACTTACCTTGGCACACATGTAATACCACGACCCTACTACATCATTAAAATACACTTTGGAGCCCTTTCCCTTAGTAGGAAGTCTAAAAATAAGATAAGTAGTAAGCAAATCCTTGAGCTTTTCAAAAACTTACTCATACTCCTCAGACCACCTCGAAAGGAATACTAAAGCGAGTCAAGTGAGTCAAATGTGGTGAAATTGTCTAGAAACCCTCCATGAATCATCTATTGTACCCTACTAATCTGAAAAAACCTTGAATCTCTTTCACTCTAGACCAATCATGAATATCTTTAATCTTTGCTAGATCCACCATAATGGCATCTCTAGACACCACATGCCTCAAGAATGCTTCAGACTCAAGTCAAAACTTATTCTTTCGCGAACTTGGCATAAAACCACTGATCTCTCAATTCTTGAGTACAGTCTTCAAATGTTGATCATGCTTCTCCCGGCTCAAGAGTATAGAAAAATGTATGTAATGCAAAAAATGATGAACGAATTAAATTATGCATCATCAAGTTCATGAATATCGTCGAGGTGTTAGTTTACCCAAAGACATCACTAGGAACTCATAATTATCATAACGAGTCTAATTGCAGTCTTAGGGATGTCTGATGCCTTTCTCTTCAGTGGATGGTAACCAAATCTCAATTAATCTTAGAAAACACCACGATACATGAAGATGGTCAAAACAAATCATCAATATGAGGTATGAGATACTTGTTCTTCACCATTACCTTTTTCAGTTGCCTCTAATCCATTCAAATCCTTACAACTCTCTTTTTTTTGGTTACTAACAAACTATGGAACCCCGAGGTGACACCTCGACCGAATGAATCCCTTACCTAAAAGATATTGAATAAACATTGAATTCCTTGATCTCTTTGGAGTCCATACAATAAAGATAATAGAAATAGGTCGAGTGTTTAAATCGATTTCAATTGTGAAGGCTAGGTATCTAGTAGGGAAACATTTATAAATCTGGCATGATGGGGGCTGAATCAATTGTAGGTCTCTCTTTACTAACATATCGCATGTAAGCCAATAATATAGAACACTGCTCACAACCAACCTTTGAGATCGAACTATAGATAACTTTGTCGGTGTGTGAATAAAATAACCCTAACACACCACTGGGGGATCACCAGGCATGAATAAGGTAAATGTTAGCAAAAAAATACATGACCCTTCGATAGAGTGATAACTAGTGTATGTCGAGATAACATTAAAATTTAACACACCCTATACAGTAAGATCATTGAGAGTATCACACCACTAGATCATCACCAAATAAGATTTATATACCTGATCTATCACTATAGAATCCCCCATAGGTGTCGAATCATGCAACGAAGATAATAAAGGCTCATAACAACTACTCAACTCTGAATGTTTGATGGTATATACAAATCATACATGTGATAAAAGTGGTTTGGATGCCTAGCCTTGTCCGTAGCTGGAGATGCATATAGGTCCCTACTCTTCTCCACCTCTACACTATGCATCTATCCTACCACTTGACCTGTCTTCTCGAGATCCTCTTCAAGATCCTTGGTCACCACCCGCCCGATCCTGACATAGACCCTACATATTGACTCTTTTTCCTATTCAAAGATTAGCCCATATTGGTTCTAGGGTTCTACTACCGACACTGGCTGAGATGAATATGGGTCAAGGATAATGTATTGTCCAATTATTAAGATCACCACACTCAAAACGACCTTGAGTAGGCCAACTTTGCGAAGGTCGGCCACTACGACTTGAAAAACCCAAATGAAAACTCTTTGGACTCTTATATGCACCCCAACCACTCTGAATCCTAAAGTTTTTCATGAATAAGTCGGCTAGACTGAACCTGCATAAATTGCTAGTGAGTTATGTCATAAGAGTCCCAACCCCTAAAATGGCACCCAATGAAGCTTCCTTTATAACGAGCTTTTTTATTGCTACCCATTTAGGACTCTCAATGTAGCTTCTCTATAGTACGCGATCCTTAGTATCTAGAATTAACCTCCCTAAAATCCACATACTCTGTCTCAATCTCAATTTGTAGCCTAAAACCACAGATAAAACAACAAACCCTCTTACCCTAAATAGGTGTTATAATCACGGCAAGGCCAGAGAGCAAATGGAACCGAGCTTAATACTCAAATGCAGTCATAAAACCCTGTTTTAGCTTGAATTATTCCTGGATTCAATATTTGAAAAATTGTGTTATGAATCTTTCCAAGAATGCCTAACAAACTCTATCAATGACATAGAAGATGACTCATCTAGTCTACACTCAATTAGTGTATACTACAACCATTTGGTTGGCTTGTAAAGCTGATAAGTTGTGAAGTCGACTCCTATCGACTCCACAAGTCCTAAAGTGTAAAATCTTTCACTAAAAGTAGTTAAAAGTTAAGGAGCATCCTCCTTTAATAGCCCAAAATATATTAGTGGTGACAATTTTAAGAACACTTCGAGCATCTTTTGCTTCTTTAATGACTTAGCCATGAGTGCCATAACTAGTTTTCAGTAGTGGATGCTGGGAGTATCTCTACCTGTGGACATGCTGCGACAAAATCATCTTGTGGGGCTAGCCTAACTGGAGGTGAATGTAACGATGTGAAAGAACACCCTAGAAGAAAGGAGCACTCTTGAGTCGTCACAAGGCATACTTGACCTCATAGAGGTCTTGTAGCTATCATTTATTACATAAGATATGAAAAGTAGTGCGGAACTAAAACTTCACAACAATAATAATAAGAAACTCTTTTATAAAGTACTAAGGAATAAGTCTCATCGTCAAAAGCCAACTTAAGAACATCTTAAGTATCATAGGGTCACGACCCTTTACATTGAAAAAAAATACATAATAAGTCTTATACAAGTCTTAAAGAAGATACTAAAGAAACATAGACTATGTTCTCGAATATATGAGGACATACTGATATACCGTGGTTTCACGGTATTATTAATACTTTTTCCTTAAGTTTAGTGTGTCCAAAAGCCTTTTTGTGCTAATTTTTATATAAGTTTCTCCTTATTTGCAGGAAACCTGTTCAAAGATGTATGCGGAGGTTTTTGAGCGAAGAAATGCAGAAGAGACCACCTACGGAGCTTGTGACGGTCCATCATGCTTGTGACGGTTTGTAGGTGGCAGCGTAGTGCAGCTGCTGAAGGAAGATGGGGAAGTCTGACCAAGTGTGGGGTTACGGAGTCCATGACGGTCCGTCGTGTCTATGACGGTCCGTCCTGCAGGTTCGTCATGAAGTTTAGAGAAGTAATCCCAGTACCCATATTCCAAGAGTTTAAGTGTTTTGGAACAAAGACCCTCGACGGACCGTTGTGCCTATGACGGTCCGTCATACTTGCCGTCGAGGGTAATGAAGAGAGAAGCAGAAGAAATTTCATCAAGTATGGGACGACGGAGTCCATGACGGTCCGTCGTGACCACGAGGATCCGTCGCGAGGTCCGCCGACCCATCCGCGTTTTGACAGATTTCCAGCAAATATAGTCCTTGTTTAATTAGGTTTTTATTTTCTATAAATAGTTCGAAAAACCTCATTTTTGAGGTTAGAGTCGGGATCATTGTTAGACTATGGATCATTATTAGACTCTGTGTATTAGTGTTAGACTTTTGATTATCATTAGACTTTTTGTGAGATTCTTGATTACTTTGAGATTCTTGCAAGTGATTGTTGGTGATTTTTGGTGATTAATCAAGAAAACGTTCGGATTTTACTCTTTCTCGTTGAAGTAAGTACATGAATTCTTATATAATATATTTGAATATTGTGATTATGACTATGGGTAACTAAACTCCATAACTAGGGTTGTGGGAACCATAGGCAAATAATGAGATAAAACCTAACGAAAATAACAATTCTAGAATAGTGTCTTGCATGTATTAATAATTCTTTCGCTTAGAAGTCTTTTTAACGGATGGCCAACGTTAGAACTCGCCTTAATGCTACTTGCCGGACCAAGGAGGTAGATAATAGGAAAATAATTATCAACATAGATTTAGTGTATACTATCTAATGGGATAGTATTGATTGCTACGAGGTAATAATTTAGTCAAATATCGAATACGATGCTTAATATGAGGTAAAGATAAGGGTTAGGATAGAAACACACGTAGCCGGACCAAGGTGCGCAGTGAGATTTTCTAGATGTCGGACCAAGGATTTAGAAATACATAACTTATCACTTTGCATGCAAGATACTAGGAAAGAATTGTTATAGTTAGAATTATCAAGTTATTAACGTGTGGGGAACACGTAAACCCTAGTTACTTTGATTAATTGATTAAACTCCAACATTCAAAGTTGTTAAGTGTCTCTTTCAATTTTGTTAGTTATTTTCATTCGTTTAGAAATAGAAACCCCCCTTTTATTGTTTTTGCTTTTCAAGGAAGTAATTGACCGAACAATAGTAATAATAGGTTAAAGGTAAGTCTAAACTATTTTCCTCGTGGGAACGATCCCAACCTAACTAGTTGGGTTATTTACTTGACACGACCGCTTTACTTCTTATTTGAGAAGTAAGTTTGAGCGTATCACATACCAAGTCTTGAGAGAGTCAACTTGCCAAGATTTGATCTGTAGGAACCTTCACTTGCCTTCAACCTATACTTATAAAGCATAAAAAAGTATGAGGTTAGTACAAACATTGTACGAAGCATGGAATTATGCAAAATCATGTAAAAGAGGACATTTTAGTTGAAATAAAGCTTTCATGCCATTTAAGCAAAACTTTCATGAATATAGTCACCAAACATCAAATAGATCATCATTAAAAACATAAAGTAAAAGTCCCATAATTTCAACATATGATTATACTTTACAGTGAGCTCATCAATCATAAAGTCTATTCCTATCCAAAGTTATCTTAAGACTCACTTGGGTAAGACATAAAGAAACCGCCCATACAATCTCATTAATACACACCTAAGTGATTCTTAAGGCTACCAAGGATAGGCATGTTTCATCTCATTTAACAAGTCAACATTCAATATTAAAGACACTAGAGGAACATATTTGCATTTAAGGACTTCACATAAGAACCATCCTCCAAGACCACCCCCTAGTTACACTTAGTGCAATATGAAAGTAGCATCCCATACTATCGCTTCCACCTTAGTTCTCCTTGAGGATTCTCTTAGACTAGGCACATCACATTACATAATTTTCATAAATCTTACACATAAATCATCATACTCCATGAATCTAAGACATAGAATCAACATGCTTCACTTTTATTAAACATAAAGTCACATTACTTCATGTACATCACATAATGACCCATTCATTCATTTTGACATAAGGACACACCAAGACTCCCTCCAAGTGCCTACTTGTACAATGGATAGATAGCGTCCAATTTCACCACCTACCCTAAGTAGTACACCCTTAAGAAGACTTTGTTCATTGCATTCATTTGTAGGGCTAGCTTTAACTGACATGTACCATAAAAACTAGACATGGAATTCGGTATTAACCCTACTGGATCAGGATCCTTACTTTCCTAAGGTAGGGTCTTCTTGAGCCTTTACATGGACTTTTTTTTCCAATAACTACTCATATACGGGTGCATAGTTAAGGGATAAGGAAATTGCTTCTAAGTAACTCATTCTCTACTAAAGAGGAGTACTCATCTCAAGAGACATATTGATCACAACATCTCTACTCACGAAGTGTATTTTCCCCTTATTCAATTCCTTTCGATGATAAGCATAACTCCCCTACGGAGTCTTAAAAATTCATTAAATATAGGTTAAGGTATAGCTATTTAGCACCACATTTCAACTAACGAAGGTTACTTATCCCTACAGGTTACTTTTGAACACCACATCTCAACTCACGAAGGGTATCCAACCTCCAACCTATCTTAGAAAGCTCTTGGGAATAGTGACGTTGCTACTAAACATTTCATCTCAACTCACGAAGTGTGTTCACCCCAAAATCCCCATTTTCAAACTATATGAATAGTAGGGATATTCTAGACACTTTATTTTTACTCATGAAGAGTGTCTACCCTACAAAATCCCCCATTTCATTTATAACTTCATTCATACATTCAAAGTGTTGTGTGTGAGTATATGTGAGCATACCTTTCACATAATAACCATAATCCATAACATTGAATTCTAAACATTCTCACGCCTACATCCATCATACTTCACATATACATATACTTCATTTAGACATAACATCTCCAAGATACACATTAACAACTTCATAAAACATAGCATGCATAAACATCATAGTCATCACTTCACTTCACATTTCATGCCTTCAAGGCCATAGTTAAAATACACACATTTATACAAATATATTCATGTACTTCAATTAAACACCACCACCAAAAGTGAACCATATTACTCAAGATTACTTCACTATAAGAACTAAGCAATATAACCAACCTACCATTCATCCAAGACTTTACTACTTTTTCTCAACATTTCGTCAAACAATCATAGTAAAACATGAATAGGCAATATCTAACTCAAAATACAACATAAGAAACTCAACTATAACATTATCTATACATAAACACTAAACCCACTTCATAAGCTAAAAGTTGGAAATATGCATGAGCATGGGTTCATTGGGGTTTTGACATTAAAATCATCAAGTAACACTAAATATAACACATTTCAATCATTAAAACATTTTTATGCAAAGAACCATGCTTAGAGTCAAAGAGGGAAGAAGTTCAAGTTTGAAAACCCTTTTTGAAATCTCTTTGGAATGACTCCTTGAATGAAAGAAGGTTCAAGGATGAACTACCATACCTTAATATGAAAAAACCCATGAGATTTGAAGAACAAATCCGTTGGCATCCATAGCCCAAGCTCTAAGACCTTGACCTTCAATGGAGGCTTGAGAGAATTTTTGAAGAGAAGAACTTTTGATGGTTTTTGAAATTTTTGTTTCTAATTGAGGGTTTGGGGTAATTGATGGAGGAGTGAGTGTATAATGACCTAAACTAAGTATATAATACACAACAAAATATTCAAAATACCCCTACATCAATTGGACCATTTTAGACGAGTCAAACGTAACTTAAATTTTTGAAATTATCACCGGGAAATAAGTCCGCGTCGCGAAGCTTTTTCCACAAGATTTTTGGAATTAAATTTTGGAACAGTAGAGTATACACATGTCCGTGACGCGGAGGTAGAATTTGGACTTGGGAGGAACAATTCCACGACGCGTACATGTTCCTTTCATGTACAAATCCTACTGCCTTGGGCATCTTGTTGGCCAATGTTTGGTTTTCCTCAAGGACCTCTAGGTTGGTCCTTGGGGTGTCTTAACCAGACGTTTTGAACGTAAAAATGTCTCTCTATGTGTTACGGTCATCCCCATTTCTTTTAGACTCCAAACAACACACAAAAACACATACAACATACAAGGACACACTAGCACACACACAAGGCTAGTTTCCAAACGTCTTGGTCATCGCTTGACGTTTGATTTCCAAACTTATCAAACTGACTTCAAACATTAAAATTCACTATTTTAACACATTATTAACTCATGAAAAACTTGCGAAACTCTAGTTCAACCTAGTTCATTATGAGGGTCGCTATAATGAAGTGTGTTGCATTCCCATGGTATGGATAATAATTAAACGATAGCGGTTCGCAAGTCTAGAGCCACAACTGGTCTTGATGGTGTCTAGGTTGGTCATGGCCCCTCCTTCTCTAGAGTCCTCTATTTTACCTGGAGTGGTGTTATAGCCCTCGCATGAACTCAAGGTCGTCCCCCATCCCTAGTTGTTGGGGCTTTACCATATAGCTCGGGTGCATCACCTATTTTCACCGAGCTCCATACGTGATCCATCTTGTAAAAAGTAAAACAAGTACGATTCTAAGAAACTTATAAGATACTGTAACGACCTGTTTAGTCGTTTTGAGCAGCAGATTGTATTTCTGGAAAAACTGGCCGAGACGACGGACACCACGACGGACCGTCGTGGGCACGGCGGACCGTCGTGGGCACGACGGACCGTCGAGGGTGTCTCGTTCCAGAACACTTAGAATTCTGAAAATTGAGCATTAAAATCGACTCTCTATAATCTGTGACGGACCTGCAGGACGGGCTGTCACAGCTACGACGTACCGTCGTGAGCTCCCGTTGCAAAACACTTCAACTTTTGAGAAATTGGTACAGGGAACGAGTCTTTGATCGTCATGACGGAAGTGCAGGACGGTCCGTCACAGGTGTGACGGACCTTCACAGTCTACTTAGTGAAAAATGGAGTTCTAAGATGCTGCGACGACCTGCGTGACGGACCGTCGCAGGCACGACGGGCCGTCACAGGTTGCGCAAATCCCCAGGCAGAATCGGATTTCTTTACACGTTTAAGGGATGTTTTGGACTATTCTTTCCTTAATTATAAAGTTAGAGGGTTAATTTAATAAGTCTAATTACTTGGGGGTTAAAAGAGGTAACCTTAAGTTAATTAGTGGGTTATTATTGTCATCCTTTACACTTAATTATATGTTAATTTAGGGTAAAAAAAGAGGGTTTGAATAAAAGAAAACAGAAAGAACAGAGAGAGGGAGAGGAGTCGATCAAGAGGAGAAAACAAAGCTTGGGAGATTTCGTGTTGATCACTAATCTTCGGTGGAGGTAGGTTATGGTTTTTTTAACGATATTCGTAGTGAACTCTTAATAGTGAATGATATGTATTGATAGTATTGTAAACCTGCTATGTGCTTAATTGTATGCTTGCATGATTGTGATTATGAAAATTGTGAATAATAAGCATGATAAAGCTATTGAATCCTAAATCTTGAAAGAACCCTAATTCACTTTTTATGATGATGCCTTGGTGTAAAAGAAGGCTTGATGAATTATATAATGAGATTGATGATGCCTTAGTCTAAAAGAAGGCTTGATGAATTATATAATGAGATTGATGATGCCTTAGTATGAAAGAAGGCTTGATGAATTAGGGGATCGGGTGCCACGTTCCGGTACCAGGATAGAAATAGAGGATCGGGTGCCACGTTCCGGTACCAGGATAGAATATGGAGCGGAGTGTCACGTACCGACACAAGAGGAAGAAAGATAATGAAATCTTGAAAGATGATAATATACTCAATCTAATGAACCCAATTCCCAAATGAGTATGGTAGTGAGGCTTGAGTCCTCATGGATGAACTTGGTGGTATTTATTGATGATTTAATAATGGTTGTTGCTACATGTTGAGTATTGTAGTTGATTTACATTATTATTGATATATACTGTTCCCTATTTTGAGTTGGCCGATGATACTTACTCGTACCCGTGTTTTGTACTGACCCCTACTTGTTTGTTTCTTTCTTTGTTATTTGTGGAATGCAGCAAACGTTCCGTCACCTTCAACTCAACAGTAGATCTAGCCAGTCTTCACTCCATCGGAATTCAGGGTGAGCTAACCGTCTAGCTTGGACTGGATCTTCTTCTTCAAGTCTCGATGCCTTGAACTTCCGGCATGGACTAGCTTTTCATTTGTTTTAGCTTCTTAGACATTTTTAGTTAGTAATTATGGTATAGATGTTCTTGTGATGATGACTTCCAGATTTTGGGGATATTAATAATAGTTTTGAATTGTTTTAATTCTTCTCATTATTTCCTGTTGATATACATTGAAATGTTTAAGGTTTAGATGGTTGGGTTCGCTCACATAGGAGGGTAAATGTGGGTGCCAGTCGCGGCTCGGTTTTGGGTCGTGACAAACTTGGTATCAAACATTAGGTTCATTGGTCTCATCACACAAGAACGAGTCTAGTAGAGTCTTAAGGAACGGTAGGGGGAACGCCTTTACTTTTTCTTTGAGAGACTATAAGACTTTAGGAAATCCATTCTTTCATTCTTTCTTTCTTTCTGCTACTACTTGAGTCCAATTGGTATCTAGGTGATACAAATTGGTATCTGACCATCTTACTCTATTTCGCAGATGGTTAGAACTAGAGCAACGACCGCACCAGCAGCAACAATGGCAAGACAAGAAACGACTAAGCCAGCCACTGGACTATAGCTCGAGGGGGATCAGTGGCAAGAGGCCGTGGGAGGACGTCCTCTAGAGGAAGAGGACGAGCACCTAGCCCATCTGGTACTAGGGTGGTGACTCCTCCACCGACTGAGGAAGTGATAAGAGAGGGTGAGGAAGGGGAAAGTGAACGAGTGCAAAATGAGGAATTACCACCCCAACCTACCCCAGAGATGATCAATCAGGTCTTGCTTATCTTAGCGGTTATCTGATCAGGGTCAGGCACCTCCGGTGTTTCTGGCCAACACCCTCTCCGGTTCCAGAGGTACAACATGCAGCC
>JAKWIY010001267.1:0-22832 GCA_027704805.1 Solanum corneliomulleri | reverse complement strand
GAACAAGTATCCTCTTCCTCGCATTGATGACTTGTTCGATCAACTACAAGGTGCTTGTGTCTTCTCTAAGATTGACTTGAGATCCGTTATCACCAATTGAAAATACGGGCAACAGATGTACCAAAGAACTGCTTTCCGAACTAGGTATGGGCATTATGAATTTGTAGTGATGTCCTTTGGTCTTACGAATGCCCCTGCGCGTTCATGAGCTTGATGAATGGGATTTTTAAGCCATATCTGGATCTCTTGTGATCGTGTTTATTGATGACATATTGGTATACTCCAGAGCAAGAAGGAACATGAAGAGCATTTGAGAATGGTATTGGAAACGTTGAGGGAGAAAAAGCTTTACGCCAAGTTCTCTAAGTGTGAGTTTTGGCTAGATGCAGTGTCCTTCTTGGGGCACGTGGTTTCTAAGGATGGAGTAATGGTGGATTCATCTAAGATTGAGACAGTGAAGAATTGGGTAAGACCCACTAATGTGTCAGAAATAAGAAGCTTTGTTGGGTTAGCTAGCTACTACCGCCGATTCGTCAAAGGATTCTCTTCTATCGCTTCCCAATTGACAAACTTGACTAAGCAGAATGTTCCGTTTGTATGGTCAGATGAATGTGAGGAAAGTTTTCAGAAGCTTAAGACTTTGTTGACTACCGCACCAATTCTTACCTTGCCAATAGAGGGTAAAGACTTCATTGTTTACTGTGATGCATCCTATTCTGGGTTGGGTGCAGTGCTAATGCAAGAGAAGAATGTGATTGCTTATGCTTCGAGGCAATTAAAGGTGCATGAACGTAACTATCGACCCATGATTTGGAGTGGCGCCGCGGTAGTGTTTGCACTAAAGCAATGGAGACACTATTTGTATGGGGTTAAGTGTGAGGTCTATACGGATCATCGTAGTCTACAGTATGTCTTTACTCAGAAAGATTTGAACTTGAGACAGAGGAGGTGGATGGAACTACTGAAGGACTACGATATCACTATCTTGTATCATCCGGGGAAGGCGAATGTTGTAGCGGATGCTTTGAGTAGAAAGGCGGGAAGCATGGAGAGTCTAGCTCATTTGCAAGCTTCTAGACGCCCATTGGCTAGAGAAGTGCAGACTCTGGCTAACGACTTGATGAGGTTAGAAATAAATGAGAAGGGAGGATTGTTGGCTAGTGTGGAGTCAAGATCTTCTTTTCTTGACAAGATTAAGGGAAAACAGTTTGATGATGAGAAACTAAGGTGAATCCAAGATAAAGTATTGCGAGGAGAGGCTAAGGAAGCGACAATCGATGAGGAAGGTGTTTTGAGAATCAAGGGAAGGGTATGTGTACCCCGAGTTGATGATTTGATCAACACTATTCTGGCAGAGGCTCATAGTTCAAGATATTCTATACATCCGGGTGCGACCAAGATGTATCGCGACCTAAAACAACACTTTTGGTGGAGTAGAATGAAGCGCGATATTGTTGACTTTATTGCCAAGTGTCCAAACTGTCAACAAGTAAAGTATGAACACCAAAGGCCCGGAGGAACACTTCAGAGAATGCCCATTCCTGAATGGAAGTGGGAGAGAATAGCAATGGACTTTGTGGTTGGTCTTCCAAAGACAATGGGTAAGTATGACTCCATTTGGGTGATTGTTGATAGGTTAACCAAATCTGCTCACTTCATTCCGGTCAAGGTGACTTACAATGCAGAGAAGTTAGCAAAAATCTACATCTCAGAAATCGTTCGATTGCATGGGGTTCCACTATCCATCATATCAGATAGAGGTACGCAGTTTACTTCTAAGTTTTGGAGAACATTGCATGCTGAATTAGGTACTAGGTTGGACCTTAGTACTGCGTTCCATCCTCAGACCGATGGTCAGTCTGAGAGGACGATTCAAGTGTTGGAAGATATGCTTCGTGCATGTGTGATAGAGTTTGGTGGCCATTGGGATAGCTTCTTACCCTTGGCGGAGTTTTCATACAATAATAGCTATCACTCAAGCATAGATATGGCCCCATTTGAGGCATTGTATGGGAGGAGATGTAGGTCTCCCATTGGTTGGTTTGACGCCTTTGAAGTTAGACCTTGGGGGACTGATCTGTTGAGAGATTCTATGGAGAAGGTGAAGGCTATTCAAGAAAAGCTTCTGGCGGCTCAAAGTAGACAAAAGGAGTATGCAGACCGAAAGGTTAGAGACTTGGAGTTCATGGAAGGTGAACAAGTATTGTTGAAGGTTTCACCAATGAAAGGGGTGATGCGGTTTGGCAAAAGAGGTAAGCTAAGCCCGAGGTACATTGGGCAATTTGAGGTACTAAAGCGAATAGGGGAGGTGGCTTATGAGTTAGCCTTGCCCCCAGGGCTGTCCGGAGTGCATCCGGTGTTTCATGTGTCCATGTTGAAAAGATACCATGGGGATGGAAACTACATCATCCGCTGGGATTCAGTTTTGTTTGATGAGAATTTGACTTATGAAGAGGAACCAATTGCTATATTAGATAGAGAGGTTCGCAAGTTGAGGTCGAGAGAGATTGCATCCATCAAAGTTCAATGGAAGAATCGACCGGTTGAAGAAGCTACTTGGGAGAAGGAGGCAGATATGCAAGAAAAATACCCACATCTGTTTACAGATTCAGGTACTACTTTTCGCCATTGTTTTTCTTCTTTTGATCGTTCGGGTACGAACGATGGGTAAATTGGTATCTATTGTAACGACCTGTTTAGTCGTTTTAAAGCAGCAGAATAAATTCTGGAAAAACTGGCTGGATGACGGAAGTCGTGACGGACCGTCGTAGTCACGACGGCCCGTCGTGAATGTTTCGTCCCATGACACTTAGAATTCTGAAATTGGGTACTGAAAATCGACTCTCTATAAATTGTGACGGACCTGCAGGACGAGCCGTCACACCCACGACGAACCGTTGTGAGTTTCTGTTGCAAAACACTTCAACTTTTGAGAATTTGGTTCAAGAAAACGAGTTCCTGACCGTCAGGACGGAGGGCAGGACGGACCGTCACAGGGGTGACGGGCCGTCACAGCACACCAGGAATTTGAGGAGGAGGCGACGACCACCGTGACGGACCGTCGCAGGCACGACGGCCCGTCACAGGTCACGCAGATCCCAGTCAGAATAGGATTTCTCCACACGTTTTAAGGGTCGTTTTTGACTATTCTTTCCTTAATTATAAAGATTGAGGGTTAACATTATTAAGTCTAATTACTTAGGGGTTAAAAAGGGGTAACCTTAAGTTAATTAGGGGGTTTTATTGTCCTCTTTTATTCTTAAATATATGGTAATTAGGGTAAAGGAAAGAGGGTTTGAATAAAACAAAAGAGAAAGAACAAGAGGGAAAGAAAGGGGAGATCGAACGAGAGAGGAGAAGCAAAGAGGAATAACAAGCTTGGGAATTTCTTGTTGATTCCAATTCTTCGGTGGAGGTAGGTTATGGTTTATTTTACGATATTCGTAGTGAACTCTTAATAGTGAATAATATGTGTTGATGATATTTGTAAACCTGTCTATATGCTATTGTAGCTTGTATGAATATGATCATGTGATTTTGATGAAAACAAGCATGATGAAAACCATTGAATCCCAAATCTTGAAAGAAACTTTAATCTATGATATTAATGATGATGCCTTAGTATAAAAGAAGGCTTGATGAATTAAAGTGATGGGATTGATGATGCCTTGGTATAAGAAGGCTTGATGAATTAAGTGATGGGATTGATGATGCCTTGGTATAAAGAAGGCTTGATGAACGGATAGAATGATGTTAGTGGATCGGAGTGTCACGTTCCGACACATAGTATTAGTGGATCGGAGTGTCACGTTCCGACACATAGTAGTATTAGTGGGGGGGTGTCACGAACCGACACGTAGAATTAGGGGATCGGAGTGTCACGTTCCGACACATATAGGGGATCGGAGTGTCACGTTCCGACACATGTAGGGGATCGGAGTGTCACGTACCGACACATATAGGGGAGTCGGAGTGTCACGTTCCGACACATATAGGGGATCGGAGTGTCACGTTCCGACACATAGTAATAGGGGATCGGAGTGTCACGTACCGACACATAGTGGTAGGGGATCGGAGTGTCACGTTCCGACACAAGAGGAAGAAAGATAATGAATCTTGAAAGATGATAATTTATTCAACATAATGAACTTAATCCCCAAATGAGTATGGTTTTGAGGCTTGAGCCCTCATGGATGAAATTGATGGTATTTATTGACGATTATAATACTTGTTGTTGCTACATGTTGAGTTTATAGTTGATTTACATTATTATTGATATATACTGTTCCCTATTTTTGAGTTAGCCGATGATATCTACTCAGTACGTGTGGTTGTATTGACCCCCTACTTTTATGTTTCTTCTTGTTATTTGTGTAATGCAGCAAACGTTCCGTCAACTTCAACTCAACAGTAGATCTAGCCAGTCTTCACTTCATCGGAAATTCAGGGTGAGCTACTGCGTCTAGCTTGGACTGGGTCTTCTTCTTCAAGTCTTGATGCCTTGAACTTCCGGCATGGACTAGCTTTTATGTATTTTTAGTTCTTAGACATTCTTAGTTTAGTAACTTGAGGTAGATGTTCTTGTGATGATGACTTCCAGATTTTGGGAATATTAATAATAGTTGAGTTGTTTTATTTATGAGTTAAGTCTTCCGCATTATTTTCTGTTGATAATATATTGAAATGTTAAGGTTTAGATGGGTTGGTTCGCTCACATAGGAGGGTAAATGTGGGTGCCAGTCGCGGCCCCGATTTGGGTCGTGACAAAATGGTGTCATTGTATACATTATGAAGAGACTTTTGCCCACTTGGAAGAAACAAAAAAAAAATCATCTCTCACTGTCACTCTATTTCTGTTGGTTTTATCTTTCAGTATTATTAGTTTTAGCTTCATTTATAACACTAAGCACTTGTTACTCATATATTTTTTGTTGCTTACAGAAACAAAATATATTGTGTACCAATTCTTACTACTTCTAATGGAGCTTGCAAAAGAGAAGGCATGTTGGAATTTTTCAAGGAGACTCAAATCAATCTTTTGACGATCGAGTTGGAATGTTAACAGCTTAATTAGTAAACACAATCAATTTTTATATCTATGAAGTTAGGCTTATATAATTTTTATATAATAGTAGGGATCAAACGTGCAACGCACGTTTCCGAGACTAGTATATATATATATATATATATACACACATGAACATGCAGAAAAATTGGAAGATCTAAGCAAACAATTGAGAAAATGGGAAAGATCGAAGGATCATTTGTTCAAGGTCATATTGGGAGAGAAACTGTTAAATTTTTTTCTTATTAATTTGGTGATGATGTGTCATGTAGGAGAAATAGGCCCAATCGTAATTATGAAGGCAACATTGATCCTTCATTTTACCGATATCAATTTTTAATTAAAATGGTCGGGAATCTAAAGAGCGTGGAAAGCGAGATTTTCATTTATATGGAAATGTAATCAATTGTTACACATATTTTGTTTAATATTTTGGAGATTCAAACATATCTCAAGTAAGTATTAAAAATATGTTATCAAATTACATAATTATAAGTGTTCATTAACTAATTAAATACTTGAATGTAAAATGATCAGCTTGTTCGTAAACATATGGGCAAATGAAGTCATCTATTACAAAATTTTCTAAATGGCTATACAACTATGTAAGTGTACAATCACTGAGTATTTAATAGTATATTCATGTACTATATTATATTACTTAAAATAACAATCACGTAGGTATATGATGAATACTCAAGTGTCCAACATTCGCAATGAGCAAAAGAAGTTTCACTTGGACTGGAATCTCAAGTACTGATAATGAATGAGTATTGTGTCAATGTATTTAAGTTTCAAACTAAAGAAGTTTATAGGAACAATAAAAACGAATAATAGCAGTGTCTACATACAAGGTGATGCTGATGGTACTGCCAAACTATTTAATATTATGGTGTCATTCATGAGATTATTGAAGTGAGGTTCAGGTTGTTCTAAGAAGAAGATTGTATTATTTCGGTGTGAGTGATTTTACCCATAATATAGATGCACAAAGATGGACCGTCGACATAATATAATTGATGTTAAGAAGTTATGATCCTTTTATCATTGT
Organism: Solanum corneliomulleri; assembly: GCA_027704805.1. NCBI lineage: Eukaryota > Viridiplantae > Streptophyta > Magnoliopsida > Solanales > Solanaceae > Solanum > Solanum corneliomulleri. The sequence goes on along the minus strand of JAKWIY010001267.1, from coordinate 16,716 downwards.
ACAAAATGCCAAACAAGTGTGTTACATTTCATATCCATTACGTAAAGACAAAGCTGATTAGTGGATTGTTATAAAAAGTAATCTTGCAGGAAGAATTGAAATTTTACAATGTCTTAGATGTGGCATATCAAAATGATGTTGCAATTGTTCAACAATAAATTGATGTTGAATTAGAAACCACACTACCACATCCTCAACACATATTATAAGAAGAGTCTGATGATGAGATATTGAATGTTGAGGAAGAAATGTCTGAGAATGAGGAAAATGAATCACTTGATTATGAAGAATGGGATGATAACAATAAACATTGCGAGCATCTTGTAGTTAGTCGGAATAAAAAGGCTAAAAAGAAGAAGTCTAAGAGACCGATAGATCCTGAGGATATTGTGGGATCTATTTCTTTTATTCCATGGCGCATCAACCATGATAGACATATACTTTCTGTTTCGTCTGGTATGACGGAATCTCGGACATATTATCCTAATTACCGTTGATCAGTCGATGCTTCCTCTACTTCACATGCATTGACTTCAATAAGTTATGAGGACCTACCTTTATAGTCTACTCATAGAGGAAGACCCTTATCAGTAGGCAATCAATCTCCCATATGTACTTCAACTCCCAAGAGTATATTTACTTAGTTATCTGCCATGAGGATTATAGATAGTAGTAGCAATCAGTCTGATGCTATGTCCGATACGTCTTAATTGACTTAGCTTTATGAACATCCTCATGTATCACGCTCAGCTATAGCTACAGTTATGCCTACTGCTACTCTAGATGATGAGATGTTTCCTCTAGTTTCTGGCTAGAAGACCAGACTTGGTAGTGTCATGATTGAGCCAGATGGATCATCATAAGTTTGTTTTATTATATATTTGTTAGTTTATTTTATTTATTTCTTATACTTTAATATGTTATTCATGAACTAACATACTTATTATGCGTTTTGCATGTGGCATCCGACTAAGAATGTTATCGGGGCTTTAAAAGAAGGTGTTAGAAGACTATATACATATGTTTATCACTCTTGGGGTGAGATCCTAAACAATATACGCCAGACCATGTTTACTTGGGATACAAGGCACAATTACGCCAAGACTCTATATACTTTTTTTATCGATCTAATTGACGTATTCAATTTTTTTATTCAGACTATGTTTACTTGGGAGACAAGGCAGAATTAAGTCATTTCGACCACATTTGAGGGGAAAACATCTGCCAGACTATTTGCTTGGCTAAACAAAGTTCGGGATAATAGTAAACATCCAAATTGAATGTTGCAACATGTTTATGATGAATTGGGTGTATATTGGAACACAGACAAGTTTAAGGTAATATTAGATCAAACCAAAAAGGTTGGAGGCAGTCTTAAGGGTGGCTCTTTGTTGATCGGAGGTGCAAAGTTCGTTGGAACAATTGCAAGAGAGATGGTAAGTTATATAATTCAATCTTTTAAATAAATAATTATTTGATTCATATAAATCGTTATAAATATCAGTTTTTTATTCATAGGAAAAAGAATTGGGACTCACTTCCATTCTACTGGAGGTTTTCAAGACGACTCATTTTAAGAAGAAAGAAAATGAGTCGGATTCGGATGTCTGGGTGGAGGAAAAAGAAGAACAAACTTTTGTAAGTTATGTAATATGAATAATGTATATTAATAGTGAATATATTTATGATATGTATATACGTTAATGTTATGCACAATGAGTTTCAACATAACGTCGCTGAGAATTTAGATAATTCGGTCCAATTGACACCTGGACTTTCCACCTAGATTTGGACAGAAAAAGTGGTAGGGAGGACAAACAAGAGTAGAGTCTATGGTCTAGGTTCTCGAAACAATGTAAGACAACTCTAGTTAGGCTTAGAATGAATCGGATCATCAAGTCAAGCCGAAGCACTTGACGATGTTCAGATTGCTGCTACGTCGAATCGAATAGCTAAACTTACAACAACACTGGCAGAAAGAGTAGCTGAACAAGAAAGCATGAGTGTGACCGTTCAACAAATCAAAGAACAAGTGATGAATCTCACTCGTGGATCTACTACTTCGGCTCCTGATGATACCTATGAATACAATTCAAATAATGAGGATGATTGTGTAGGAGCCACTCCCTAATTTACATCAGTGGTCCTTTATGATTTTTTTTGTCAATTTGAGACATATTTTGAACAAAATTTTGAAAGACTTTATAAGTCTTTAAATTTATAGTTTGATACTTTCGAATGTTATTTTAAGTTTCTTATTTTATGTGGGGTAGATTGTTTATATAATTGTGTGTGTTTGATTAGTCTGAATAGTATAGATCAATTGAATTGAATTGAATTTGAAGGTGCACAATTTCTACTGTAAAAGAAATTGCAGAAAAAGCAACGGACAGCGTGGTTTAGTCCGTCACTTTTTTGGAATTAATGAAAAAATAATTTGTCCTTTTGTCCGTCACTTTTTTGGGATTTTCAAAATCAAATTTCCACAAAAGCGATGGACTTCGTCGCCTTTTGGAAATTAAAAAAAATTAATAAAAATATAGAGATGAAGTCAATCACTTTTGATTAAAAAAAATTGAATTGCGACGCAGTCCATCGCTTTTGAAAAAGCGTCTAGCCAAAAATTGACGGACGTAGAGCGTCGCATTTTCATCGCTTTTGGCCAAAAAAGCGAGGGACTACGTCTCTTTTTGATAGTTTTCTAGTAGTGGAGTCTGTTGAACGTAAGATACCTAAATACAAGAGAAACTAACTACATATATGACTCAAACATATTAAGTGCTATGTATCCTTTTCAGTTAGAAGTTAGAAGAGAGATAATGTTAAATACTTTTTATGATTTAAAAATTATAATTTAATGTCACGACCCAAGAATGGGCGTGATGGCACTCGTCTTATCCCACCAAGACAAGTCAGCCTAAAAGTCAACAATTACAATAAAGTGCGGAAGTAAAATATAAGTAACTTAATAAAAACCCCAAAACCTGGTAGTCACGTGTACAAGCCTCTAAAGTATTAGAATTGATTCAAAAGAAAACTCAAGTCTCAAATGAACTTATTTCTATAATAGAACAAGATCATAATTAAGGAGAAGAAAGTCGCTGCGATGGAAACAGCTACCTGACAAATCTCCAAGAAGCCTCGGAAAAGAAGAGAATGACAAGTACAACAAAAATCCAGGCTCATAACCTACAAAAATTTGTAGAAGCAAGGGGTGAGTACCAAACCACACGGTACTCAGCAAGTAAACGTCTAAACACAAGCTAAGGGGATGAAATACGGGTACTCCTACCACCCCCAACCAAACCTCCACAACTACAACCTGCATTAAAATCAACCTAACCTAACAGCTCACAGTTTACATAGCACGTAGCTCAACAACAACACTTAGACAAATTACATATCCTCAACAACAACACTTCAACAAATTACATATCCTCAACAAGAATACTTCAACAAATTACATATCCGCAATAACAAGCTCAATATTAATCAATCACAAGTTCCGCAGAAAGGCAATCAGAAGATCAGCAAAATACGATATCAAGTTCACTAATGATAAGTATGTGCAATGCAATGGAATGCAATGCCAAGTATAATGATGCATGTCTGACCTAGTGATACACACCCGCTGTCTCTCAGTCCGGGACCCATGGGGGACATATCTGTCCATGCATCTGTCGCGGCGCACGACACCACCTTCGATAATAGTAACCATCGCGGCGCGCGATACGTTCCTCGAAATATAGTATCCATCGCGGCGCGCGATACGTCCCTCGAAATGGTACATCCTCTTAAGTACCCATTCTTTCTCAATGCACATAACACTTGTCACAACCAATGCCTCAGAATAATGCAGATGACAAGTTCACACATATAATGAGGAGATGACCATTTTCATAACATCACACAGTTCACAACCACACAAACATGAAGTTACATCAACAATGATCAACAAGCTTTCAAACCTTTCTCAACACAACAGACATAAACAATTAATCACATTGCCTTTTGTTATCCCCATTCTTTCATCATTAGAATTAATCAATGTGGAAAAGTCAACCCATCACCAATCCCGTTACTCCCAACATATACCACAAGGACATACACGCATTTCATACACTTAACAAGAGTTTAGAAATCCACTTGCCTCAATTTATCGAACAATCACTTCGGGACTTTAGCCTTCCTCCTTGTTGCACTTCCAAATAAAATCTAGTCTATTCAAATAATTAAACACTATAAGGTTTCGAAGTTAACAACACACATATTGCACGTGTCTAGACTAAACCAAAAAAAACTCACGCAAATTTATAATTAAGTTCTTAAGTTTCAAGATTAGGATTAAATTTTTAATTTTTTTTCAATATCATAAATCTTAAGACATTCACTTAATACCATATACCTAATACTTAATTATATATATTAATATATCAAAACATAAATGATATTATGAAAACTATTAAAAAGATCTAAAATCGATCCCAATTTATATCACCCATATTTGAACACCAAAATAAAGATATTTCATGAAATACTTTTATACGGAAGGCTTCTTGCATGTCTATTTACCTCCCTTCCCAATAATTGTTTCATGATCATCAACAATTGGTCATAATTACTTAATGACTAAGGTGAAATTTATGCTAAATAACATATGCATACATGTACACAAAATTAAAAATTAGTTTCACATATTAGTGTAAATTATACACGTTTTAATCTAAAAATCTACTTCTAATACATAAAAACTTAATAGAAAGGATGAAAATAATTAGCTTGATGCCTTGAGATGAAAATATTGATTTTTCTCCTCCTTTTCCCTTTTCTTTTCCCTTTCTTTTCTTTTCTGTGCGTTTTTTTTTTTTTTTCCAATCGTTTTTTTCCAATCCTCATATAAGCCGTCAGGGCTTTAAAAGGTTAGAGCACTTTGCCCTTTCTTTTTATTTTATTTATTTATTTATTTAATTTAATTCTTTTTCTTTTTTTCTCTTTTTTTTTTCTATTATTAGCAACAAAATAATATTTTATTAAATCTAAAAATCATGTCACTCATTCTTATAAGTCATATAAATTAATTATAAAATCTACTAAAAAGGTTAATATAAAAATAATGGTTGAAATTTCTAAAACGACCTAAGAGGGTCGTTACATTATCCACACTAAAAATCATGTTCGTCCTCGAACATAAAATAGGAGAAGGAAGAATTATTAACGTTATAAAAATCTAATGTATGATCTTCCAGAGTTGTTGTTCATATCTCCATGAAAGCTTATTTTTAACACCATTCTATCAAGATCAACTACCAAGAACTGAACTATAGAGAATTTGACAAATCTACATATCATAAGTGATTGTCAAGCCACATACTAACCCATGAACCTAATCTAAATTTAAACCCCTTGGACTATAACTCAACAATCATTACAAATATTTTCTCACATAGCAAAGATAACATTCTATTAGTACTAGCTACTATCAGAGTGAACTTGAACCAATCATCACATACTCATAGTGCACAAACCATCACACCTCTTATCACGATTCCCTTTTCACAACACAATCTTTTTACAAGCTTAAGTTATAAAAATCTGATCTTTAGAAATTGGATACTCTCCAAGAGAGAATCAGACTTATCTAACCCAACGAAGGAAATGATCATGTAAACACCCAACAAACAATACACTTCAAAATGTAGAACATCTAACAATACTTTTAGTAACTCTTCATAGCTCTTATATAAGTTCTTATAAGCAAGGTTGTGCGTGTAGAACTACTTATATACTCCAACTTCCAAACAAAACCAAACCTATCATAGCTGAAATGATCAATTCTGCCCAAGGATCTCATCATATCAAGGGACATAAAAGGATCGTTTCATCCGATCCACCACTAAGAATTCACCAATAGATGTGGAAACACGCGTAATATAAGTAGGGAATCATACTTTAATAGTGCTCAACACGAAGAAGGCGATTACATAAGAATACACAGAAACAAGGTCGAATAAAACAAGCTATTCCTTCCATAGGGCCCGTATAAATAGAATTCCATTCATCTTTTTCCATCTCTCGATGTTTAACCACCCACAATCAACCAGTCTGATCCTCCATCACTTTATAACAAATACTCGATTCATCAAACTCCACGTACTTCTCTCAATACTCCATTGAAGCTAACCCTCTTAATACAAAAAAAAACATCATAACTACACCAACCATTTACCTCACTCAAACTGTCACTAGAATCAAAGTCTTTTTAGCAAACACGTTGTATACTTTAAAAATTCCAAAATATGCCCCCTTTTTTTCGTTCTATATAAGCATTACATGACAAGATATGAGTCACAACTAAGATTGATAGCACTAATTTCAAATCTAAGTACTTTTCCATCGAGGTACAATAACTTAATCACACCAATGTCAACGTCTCACACAAACTTTTACATGTCTTTTTCAACCATCATACACCTCATGCCAAAACTCAAAGAAATATTCTTGATCACTCGAATAATTTAGATACTATAAGCTAGCTCATCATCTCTACTCACTATCAATTGCCTATGTAACACATCATACCAATCTAATATTGTCCCATCAATAAATTAGTTTTAATCCCCTCAAAATCCTCATTAACCTTGTATAACTGTTGGTTCATACTATTGTGTATCCATAGTCACCTACCATACTCTGAATAAATTAGCCCCACATAACAACACAAAATCTTACACATTACACTGTCTTTTTCCACTCAAAACAAAACTCTACATTCTTAAAAATTGCTGACGAAAACCTGGTACGTCAATACCAAACAAATTCACATCCATAGTCATATTAGATATTATACATGAAAATTCATACGTCCTTCAACTTCAAACCAAAATTCTATATGAAAGGTCTTATTCTTTCATTTCGCTTAAATTCTTCTTATGGCACAAAATTTTGAGTATCTTGAACTCTTCGATACATCAACTCCTGTTTCTTTGGTTGACTCGTTTACCAATCTTATCTTTTGACCAACAACCTATGGTATTTTTATCTTATCCTTGAAATAAAAACATTACATGAAATCCCATTTAGGTATAACAATCAAAACTAACCAAATTTACTACTCAAATTATTTTTAAGTCCTTCAAATGCTTCATACTCAATGTGATCAATCATTTCTTACCCCAAACCAATTCATACCTTGACAAAACACACTACCAAATCTAAACTCACATGAAAAACTTGAATTTTGAATTCAATTATGTAACTCAATACTTTTATCTATTGAAATTAGCTCATACATAGAAAATATTTACAAATTTGGACATCTTAGTTTATTATTGATAGTCTATCCATCGACCTTGTCATACCCTTTCTTAAAAATTCAATGGTACCCGTTACCAAAATCGAAACTATAAAAGAACTTATCACCACACTCGAGTCGAACTGTGTGGGATTCTTTCTCAATTCTTACCCAATATTATATTATTATTTATTTTTTTCAATCTAATGAACGTGTGACACTATTACCATAATCAAAATGAAACAGATGAAATCACGTATCCTTGAACTAAATTCTCAACAATCTAAAGATATATCTTTGTCCTTTATAATTATAGTAAATATCCTTTTTCTCGATTGTCTCTTTCCAATGACTAAAATACTTCCCACTAATTCTTTTCCATTTATGATTCTAGATTCTTTCAATTCTATTCAAGCGAAATTTTCAACACATCATACAACTTTTCATACAACCACATTGTTCATCAAATAGTGAAAAACCAAAACCTTAGATGCTCGCAAGTCGTTATTACCATAAAAACTCGTTTAACCCTCAATTCTTATTTTATGATTTAGTCTCAATCGCAATCCATCACAAACTCCTATTATCATCATGCTTAGTTAGCTCTTGTTATCACCACGAAGTCAACTATTTCATCAATATGAATCCTTAAATCTAGTTATACCAATCAAAATCAAACTAACTCAATCTCATGTGCACTTCCTTACAAAAATCTTCAATTACCTTCACAGAAGTATATCTTGAGACTTCTTTTACCCATAAGCTTGTCAATCTGATATATATTTATTTCCTTGGACATTAAAATGAAATCATCGCTCCATATTTAGAAATTTTGAAATACACTTCTCAACTCAACACATTAATATCGTATCAACGATCCACCACTAAAAGCTTCCTTATAAAAATGCTTAACTCAAGTGTCCATAGTAACTAGTTGGTTTTCCAAATATGAATTTAACATCGAATCTCATTATATGAGCATGTGATACAACTTATAACTCCTTATGTAGTTAGTATTCATGTTTAACAATTAACATATCTGTTTTCATATACCACTAGTACCACATCGTGAAAGTCCATTACATCCACCACTAGAACATATCATACCTACCGAGGATCATATCCAAATAGGTTACACATTTCTACCTATCTAATAGCTTTAAAATAATATCAAATTCGTTCCATATCTAGCCAAGCTATATATATTCTTTCGTAGGACATGTCGATAACAAAAGTAACACATTCCACAATTCTGACCAAGTACTTATCAGTACCATTGCAATAGTCATATCATGTCCTTGTTTGGTATACACTTAATCTGTGAAACCACAGAAGGGATTCTGACCTGAATTGGTGCAACATAATTACAACCCATTAATGTTATGACAACTATATCAACTGTATTTTTCAAGATTACACTATTTATTATCTAGCCAATTCTTCAAACATTTAACTTCTAATTGTCGAACCACTCCATATATTGCTTATACCAGATAAGTAATGTGTTTATTATTATTATTTTACTATGATAATTAACCTTAGTAAAACCTTTCAAATATGATCACACATTCGTTTCATATATATCATTTCCACCTTAATACAAGATCTAATATCAAATCAATACACGACACGTCAATTATTCACAAAAGAAATTACGCACGAGTCATCACATAGATGAGAGTGAATGGAGTGAAGCGATAAGAATAAAAATGGACCAAGTACGCACGATAGAGATTCAAGAAGGGAAGATATTTCCTAAAAGTCACCATAGCCTCTCAAAGATAAGTACAGACGTCTCCGTACCGATCCTTAAGACTCTATTTAGACTCGACTTGTACACACGTGAGACCTATGAACCTGGGGCTCTGATACCATTTTGTCACGACACAAAAATGGGCGTGATGGCACTCGTCTTATCCCACCAAGACAAGTCAGCCTAAAAGTCAACAATTACAATAAAGTGCGGAAGTAAAATATAAGTAACTTAATAAAAACCCCAAAACCTGGTAGTCACGTGTACAAGCCTCTAAAGTATTAGAATTGATTCAAAAGAAAACTCAAGTCTCAAATGAACTTATTTCTATAATAGAACAAGATCATAATTAAGGAGAAGAAAGTCGCTGCGATGGAAAAAAGCTACCTGACAAATCTCCAAGAAGCCTCGGAAAAGAAGAGAATGACAAGTACAACAAAAATCCAGGCTCATAACCTACAAAAATTTGTAGAAGCAAGGGGTGAGTACCAAACCACACGGTACTCAGCAGGTAAACGTCTAAACACAAGCTAAGGGGATGAAATACGGGTACTCCTACCACCCCCAACCAAACCTCCACAACTACAACCTGCATTAAAATCAACCCAACCTACAGCTCACAGTTTACATAGCACGTAGCTCAACAACAACACTTAGACAAATTACATATCCTCAACAACAACACTTCAACAAATTACATATCCTCAACAAGAATACTTCAACAAATTACATATCCGCAATAACAAGCTCAATATTAATCAATCACAAGTTCCGCAGAAAGGCAATCAGAAGATCAGCAAAATGCGATATCAAGTTCACTAATGATAAGTATGTGCAATGCAATGGAATGCAATGTCAAGTATAATGATGCATGTCTGACCTAGTGATACACACCCGCTGTCTCTCAGTCCGGGACCCATGGGGGACATATCTGTCCATGCATCTGTCGCGGCGCACGACACCACCTTCGATAATAGTAACCATCACGGCGCGCGATACGTTCCTCAAAATATAGTATCCATCGCGGCGCGCGATACGTCCTTCGAAATGGTACATCCTCTTAAGTACCCATTCTTTCTCAATGCACATAACACTTGTCACAACCAATGCCTCAGAATAATACAGATGACAAGTTCACACATATAATGAGGAGATGACCATTTAACATCACACAGTTCACAACCACACAAACATGAAGTTACATCAACAATGATTCAACAAGCTTTCAAACCTTTCTCAACACAACAGACATAAACAATTAATCACATTGCCTTTTTGTTATCCCCATTCTTTTCATCATTAGAATTAATCAATGTGGAAAAGTCAACCCATCACAAATCCTGTTACTTCCAACATATACCACAAGGACATACACGCATTTCATACACTTAACAAGAGTTTAGAAATCCACTTGCCTCAATTTATCGAACAATCACTTCGGGACTTTAGCCTTCCTCCTTGTTGCACTTCCAAATAAAATCTAGTCTATTCAAATAATTAAACACTATAAGGTTTCGAAGTTAACACACCACATATTGCACGTGTCTAGACTAAACCAAAAAAAACTCACGCAAATTTATAATAAGTTCTAAGTTTCAAGAAGGATTAAATTTTTAATTTCTTTTCAATATCATAAATCTTAAGACATTCACTTAATACCATATACCTAATACTTATTTATATATTATATATCAAACTTAAATGATAGTATGAAAATTATTAAAAAGATCTCAAATTGATCCCAATTTATATCACCCATATTTGAACACCAAAATAAAGATATTTCATGAAATACTTTTATACGGAAGGCTTCTTGCATGCCTATTTACCTCCCTTCCCAATAATTGTTTCATGATCATCAACAATTGGTCATAATTACTTAATGACTAAGGTGATATTTATGCTAAATAACATATGCATACATGTACACAAAATTAAAAATTAGTTTCACATATTAGTGTAAATTAACACGTTTTAATCTAAAAAATCTATTCTAATTACATAAAAAACTTAATAGAAAGGATGAAAATAATTATCTTGACGCCTTGAGATGAAAATATTGATTTTTCTCCTCTTTTCCCTTTTCTTTTCTCCCTTTCTTTTCTTTTCTTCTCTGCGTTTTCTTTTTCTTTTTCCAATCGTTCTTTTTCAATCCTCATATAAGTCGTCAGAGGCTTTAAAAGGTTAGGGCACTTTGCCCCTTTTCTTTTTATTTTATTTTATTTATTTATTCAATTAATTTCCTTTTTCTTTTTTTTTCCCATTATTATTAGCAACAAAATAATATTTTATTAAATCTAAAAAACATGTCACTCATTCTTATAAGTCATATAAATTAATTATAAAATCTACTAAAAATGTTAATATAAAAATAATGGTTGAAATTTCTAAAACGACTAAGAGGGTCGTTACATTTAAAAGGAGAGAGATAATTCTAAATAATTTTTTGCCAGAGAAATTGTTGGAAATCACAAGAAAAATATTATAATCTTTTATTATTTTAAAAAATAGTTTTAAAAATGACAATCTTATTACTTTTGGGCCAATGTGTCAGTTTTGTATTTGTCTATTAATTGCTAATTACTATTGGATACTATATTACCAATTATATGGAACAATTATATATATGTATCAATTTCTAACAGTAAAAAGTAAAAAGAAATTCACATATTCGAAACATAATTATGCACCAACTTGAAAAGTTTTGCAACTCAATAGTTGTATTGCTTAAAACAACTAATTGATAATTGTATTTTCAGTAATCAACCTAAAATAAAATGGGTGAATAAACTACCAACTATAACTAACCTTAAATCCTATAAGTAAAACACTTAATCTAAACCTTAAAAAAGTAACTTGTAGGGTATATAGAGCACTAATTTAGTGTGATCTGTGGCACTATTCAATTTAACAGTTGTTAGTCGTAGTTCGATAATGAATACTCTCATCGTTTAAAAAAGGATAGTCTAATTTGACCTGAAACAAAGTTTATGAATAGAAAGAAGACTTTTTTATCTTGCGGTTCTAAATTAAAGTTATGTTAAATGTATCAAAATTCCTTTTAAACTAAAAAGAAAACAAGATTTGAAATGGAGAAAGTATATATAACGTACTAAATTATAGAAGAATTATTGTTAGTTGTTTAAACAACAAAAATCACAAATCAATCTTTATAAAATATGGATTGGAACGTCAAAAACCAAAAGAAAGAAAGAAAGAAAAACTTACTATAATTTAGTCCAAGTAATTACGTTAATCTTTTAAATTAAAATGTTGATGTAATGTAATCAGATATTGGCAAAAACTTCAATAGATAGCTGAACCTATGATAGGAATTAAGGATTTAGTTAGTACCTAATAACACTTAAGGTTGCTAACATTTAAAACTTTTCTTGGGTTCGTACGTGTTAATATAATAATGAGAAAAGTAAAAAATTCACATTGAAGAACGTTAACGTTAGTACTATGTCGGTACTTAATGCAAAAAATTGGAGCATAAATCCATTCAACAGAGGCGGAACTAGGCGAGATTCATGATCGAATGGACCCACTAGTTTTTTGGTATTTTTACAAGAAATTGAATAAATATATATCTATATTAACTTGTGAACTTGATTAAGTGGTAAAACATTGACTATGAAATGCTAGTGTTGTGAGTTCGGCCTCCCTTAATCCAAAATAACCTCTCTTTTAGAACTCCCAAACTCTTAACAATGTTGAAATTACTTGGTTAGCAAAGTCAATATATGTAATATTAACGATGAAGACCAAATGAGATTTTGACTCATTTTCATTACATTTCCATGTTAAATGTAACAAACGGACCATTTTATTTTATTTTACTATTTTAAAAAAAATACTGTTTATATTTAAAAGTAATTTAACTTGAACTCTTTTGCTTTTTCGGTTAATGACATGATTTAATAGTTACAAACGGTTAAATTTCTAAATTGTATATCTTAAATTTTCTATTCAATGAAATGTCTAATTTTTTTGTTTCCCATTCGGTGCGAGTCTACATTGGAGATCCGACTAATTCTAGATCACGAACTGCAGGGCCTATTCGGAGTTGGCACTCCCAACAAGAGTTTCTCCATAGTTAGGGCTCGAACTTGAAACCTCTAGTTAAGGATGAAACACTCCCACCAGTCCACCACAACCCCATGTTGGTAAATGTGTATATATTACTGTGAGGAAGGAAGTATACATTATTAAGAAAAAAGGGAGGATGGCTTATTCTATGTGGCTAGCTCTTGTGTTAGTGGCATTGTTTACTTATCTTGTTCAAGAATTAATATGGAAGAAAAAGAAGAAAGTTCCTCCAGGACCAAGAGGGCTTCCACTTATTGGTAATCTTCATATGGTAGGCAAGAATATTCACCATGATCTTCATAAAATAGCTAAAAAAATATGGCTGTATAATGTCTATGCGTTTCGGTCTTGTTCCTACCATTGTTGCTTCATCTCCTTATGTTGCACAACAATTCTTGAAGAACCATGATCTTGTTTTTGCTAGTAGAACATATAGTAAGGTTTCTCAATACATTTTCTATGATCAGAGAAATCTTGTGTCTAGCAAGTATGGACCTTATTGGCGAAACATGCGTAAATTGTGTAATCTACAATTGCTTAGCAATGCCAAGATTCATTCATTTCAGTCTATGAGGAAACAAGAGCTTGGAATTCTTGTCGATTTCCTCAAATAGCATCGCGGTGTTGTGGTTGATCTTACTGATAAAATATCATATCTTAGTGCAAACATGTCTTGTTTGATGATATTTGGGAAGAAACACATGGATGAGGATCTTGGTTTAAATGAATTGGTTAAAGAGACGATGTTTATAGCAGCAAGGCCAAATCTTGGTGATTATATTCCCTTTCTTGAAGTGTTTGATCTCCAAGGATTGTCTCGTCGTATGAAGGAATTAGCTAAGCCTTTCGATGAGTTTCTGGAGAGAGTTATCAAGGAGCACCTTTATAAAGTCAATGAACAAAATCAAGCTAAGGATATTGTTGATAAACTTATGGGCATTATGAACTCTAATGAAGCTGTATTCGAGTTTAATCATCATCATGTCAAAGCCATTTTGCTGGCAATTTACTACTCTAACTGTACTACTCTTTCACTTATGTAATCTTACGGAACATAACTAGTAACTATTTTTCGGAGAGATCATCTATAAGTTGAGTAATTTTGTAGTAACAAAAAGTAGTTTAAAGATTTCTGTTTAGAGAGAAATTCTCTCTCAATAGTTTAATAGGTTGGTCAATTGGTCAAATCATAAAATAATATTAGGTTTTTAGTATAGTTATTGTCACCCGATTTATCAGCTTAAAGATTTGCAATTGTAATATTCCGCATATAGGACTTGTTGGTGGCATCAATGGATACTTCATCAACAACAGTTGAATGGATTTTATCAGAAGTTCTAAGGCACCCTGATGTAATGAAAAAACATCAAAACGATATAGAACGAGTAGTCGGGAGAAACAGGATGGTGGAAGATATGGATTAAGGAAGTCTAGAGTACTTAGATATGGTCATAAAAGAAGGTTTTAGGCTTCATCCAGTGATGCCACTATTAATTCCTCGCGAGTCAATTGAAGATTGCAGGGTTGAGGATTTTCATAAACATAAAGGATCCCGACTATTAATCAATGTTTGGGCATTTGGGAGAGATCCAAATGTTTGACCTGAGCCAGAGAAGTTAAAACCAGAGAGGTTTTTGGAATGCAACATTGATCTTAGGGGACGTCAAGTTTTACCATTTGGATCTGGCAGAAGAAGTTGCCCCTGTATGCAGCTAGGGCTCACGATTGTTCAATTGTTGGTAGCACAATTGCTTCACTGCTTTGATTAGGAGTTACCAAATGGTATGATACCAAAAGATGTTGACATGACTAAGAAATTTGGTTTAGTACTAGCTAGAGCTCAACATTTAATGGTCATTCCCAAGTCATATCGATTGAAATTTTCACAAAATAAATGTTATAACAATAGTTTCACTGTTCTTTAACAGGAGAGGAATTTGTCTTGTAGTCATGATTTTAAATGAATAATGATGTAACCTGGCACCTATGATGATACAATGCATCAACTATTTACTACTATTATAATAGTATAAATTTAACACCTACCATGTAAATTTAAAGTAAATGCCTCTTATACAGAGCTGACAAATTTTAAAATATCTCATGTACTGTTGAATTTGAAACAATTGAAAGTCAAAAATATAATAAATTTTTACCCTTTTTTTTCATTTTTTTACCTTTTAATTTGTGGCTTACAAAATCGAATCGAAAATCGAATCAAAACGAAAAAAAAACTATTGGTTCGGTATTGGAAAAAATTGACTTTACTTGGGTTGGTTTGGTTTGGTTTTAACTAAAAAAAGTCAGCCCGAAACCAAACCAACACGACATTATAAATATAATTTATTTTATATATAAAGTATTTACTTTTATGTAGGACCTAACTTAGTCAAAACAATAGAAAAAAGGGTGAACCAGTCAAACGTGGAGGACCACGAGCCCCTCCACGGATCATGGAACCCCACACGAGTTGTATGGGTGGGCCGTGATCTTTAGGAAGAGCCACCTGGGCCCAAGTGTTGAATCACGACCCACTCGACGGGTCGTGGTCCTATTGATGAGCCGTGGATGGTACTGTCAACTTACCCAACACACCATTAGCCGTAAGTGAAGAACCACAAAGGCTTTCACAACCCATGGTCCTCTCACGGTCCGTGAAGTGGACAGTGGATGAACGTACCAAAAACCAGTAGCACTGGCCAAGAACCACGACCCAGTTAAAGGGTCGTGATCCCAACAACGGTCCGTCATAGGCCCTCGTTGATGGCCCTCATCGGCTTTTAAGTCAGGGTCATTTTTGGTCTTTTCTCTATGCATTGGGCATTTAAACTACGTTGTTTAACAGTTAAACTACGTCGTTTTACTCAATCTAAGCCTTATAATCTAGTAAGATTATACCGAAAACCCTCCTTCTCCAAAAATCACAAAAATATAGAGCAAAAAGAGAAGAAAGAGACGTCAATTGTTCCAAGAACAAGCGGATGTGTTCTTCATGTTTCAGTCCCGAAATTTAAAGAATTTCTCCATTGATTCTATCACCAAGTATGTGGGGTTTCACTAGTGGTTCCTTTCATCCATTAGGTTCCTAGAATTCAGTCTGTTCTTCGATTCCTTATAGCTATTCATACCTAGGTTTACAGAGTTTGAAGATTTATTATGATTTTAGTAGTTAGAGTTCCTATGATCTAAATAACATGATTCTCGGTGATTTAATGTAATTTGCATGTATAGAATTCAAAACCCTAGCTTATATAAACACAACTCATGAATTATACTTTCTAGGCAGATCAGTTAGAAAATCATGCTTTAGAAATTGAATGTGTACATTACCAGATGGCATGTCAGAATGGAGAAGGCATCACACTTACACAACAAAAAGACAATTGAAAAATTGACTTCACAAGTGCGACCAGAATATTGAAGGAACACATTAAAGAACCAAGTCCTATTACATAGTCTATGTATTAGGTTTTTTTCATCGAGTTTTCATATTGATGGATCTTAGTTCAATGAGCTATATTAATTAAGAGCGTTGTCTTCAAGTTAAGGTAACTTGAAACTTGGGAACACATACCATGAG
>JAKWIY010001266.1:0-22883 GCA_027704805.1 Solanum corneliomulleri | reverse complement strand
TATTGAGGCAGGACTAACATTTTTAAAATATTTTAATTATCTAAAACATTTTTTTTGAAAAAGCTATAGAAATTAAATTACTAGATTTAAAAAAACTACATTTTTGAATCTATATATTGTTTTGATTTGGATAAAATATGGGGAAAATTAATAGAGGTGAATTTTTATTTCATTCAATAAAAAAATGACACATAATAAGTATTTTTAAAAAAGGGAGAGGGTTGTTAGTTGCATGGGTATAAGACCATCTCCAACCCACCTCTATTTTACTCTCCATTCTCTATATTCAGAGAGTAAAATAGAGAATAGACACTCCAATTCACCTATAAATCACCCTCTATTCTCCATTTATAGAGAGGTGATTAGTAGTTCTCCAAATTTGGAGAACTACTATTCACTCTTTATTTCACTTTTTTATTATTATATTATTATTTCTATTACTTTTTAATTAACATATTATGTTATAGATAATTCCATTAATTAAATATCTAAGATTCATAATTCTTTTTTAAATGTAATATAATATTGGTCTTTTGGGGTTGGGGGTGTTGGAATTGTGTTGTGTTTGTGGGATTCCTTGTGTTGTGTTTCTGGTTTGTTACTATCTGTGGATGGCTATTTCAAATTCTTGAAATCAAATTCTTTAAATAGCGGTGAAGAATTAAAATTTTGTGGAATAGTGGTTAATGAGGTGGGATGAGAATTATGAAGTCTCACCTTCAAACCTAAGCAAAGGATGAAAATAGTAGGTCACTTCTTTCCATTCGTTTGAGTCTTGATGGATGGAATACCTGATATTTGTTCTGGTGAGAGGTAGGTGATATGCATGGTTGATGGTTAGTAGTCTTAGATGGTTTCTTATGGTCCAATAAGCTATTCAACATTAGAGGAAGGAGTAATTGTTCGTTAGTTGTAGTTAGTTCGATAGTTGTAGTTAGTTCGTTAGTTGTAGTTAGTTCATTAGTTTTAGTTAGTTCGTTAGTTGTAGTTAGTTCATTAGTTTAGTTAGTTTGTTAGTTTTTGTTATTTCATTAGTTGTAGTTAGTTCAATAAAGTCTCGGCATTGATGAAAAATTTATGATCAAGAATTCCGTTGGGGCTAACCCTTAGGATCAACAACAACCTTTAAAACTTGGAAATAATGGGTCTGTTTATCTACCCTATTCCACTTTAATATTAGGCTTAATTTGCATGATGTAGGGGTTGAACATGTGACGTAATCACAAGTCCCTCAATAGTTGTCACTTGAGCTAAGCCTATGATGATGTATTCCTAGTAATCCTTCATGATTACGACTGGGAACTTGTAATTTCATCATTTAAGAGCTTTGCTCCTCAATTATAAGTTGTGGGTATTCGATACATGTATGATTCTAGAGGTCGGGTCCTTCATGAGCTAAATTTTAAAGATTCGGGGATACGGATTTAGGGTTTATATATGGGTGCAGGGATTCAGCTGGAAAAAGAGCTAGAAAACCTAAATTATGAGATGTTATGCAGAAAACTTTTGGAGAAAATATTAATAAGAGGAGAATCTTGAAAGGAGATAAAAGGAAAGGGAGTCCCTTAAGAAATTTCAATATTATT
The DNA here is from genome assembly GCA_027704805.1 of Solanum corneliomulleri. Taxonomy (NCBI): domain Eukaryota; kingdom Viridiplantae; phylum Streptophyta; class Magnoliopsida; order Solanales; family Solanaceae; genus Solanum; species Solanum corneliomulleri. Next base: position 21,297 of record JAKWIY010001266.1, on the reverse strand, counting down.
CCATTTTCTTTAATTTCACCTCAGCTTTTGTTTTGATTACAGAAATCATTGAACCTGTCCGGAATTTCTCCTTCAATTTTGGTCAAAATACCTAAAATTGGTTGGCCCGATTGGGCATGAATCTCACACCCATGTCGTGTTGACAGGGGTGTTGTAGCAAAAGTGAAGAGTCCGAGCAACTTAGTGTCAAAACGATAGTTATGGTCTCAACATACTACATCTAGTGTGACGCGGGGCATACTCTTTGATCTAAGTTTTGATACTTCTAGTAGGATTGTCATTCGAGGCCTAAAATTATAAGGATTTTTGCAAGATTTGGCACTTCTAGTTGTGAAAACCTAAGGTAAAGTGAAAATTAGGAAAGAACAGATATTTTCCTTATTAACTTGATGTTTTTGGTAAACGACTTGAATATGTGGATTTTTCCTTCTTAAATCAATTAAACTGCTTATCCAAAAAAATGTTTCTCTCTTGATGCAAATAAGATATAAGAGCCACCTGATATAGGTGTTAAAAGTTAGGAAGCACTCGACAACTATGAATAGTGATTACATACCTTCGGCAGATTGTAGAAAATGTAGAAATATATATGAGCTTGATAAAAGATTGACTGCAGTGCATTAGATGCGTTAATTTTGGTACCAACATATTTATACAATTATTAAACAACTTACTACTATAGAACTAATATTGAATTTAATAGCTATCAAATATTTCCATGCCATGCCATTAATTATCTTATATTTTAATATCACCCGTGAAGTGACTCGAGTTACAAATAATTTGTGGCTCTGATAACGAAATAATACCATAGGCCTGACAACATTGTGGTGCTCACTTCATCCTGAGTAGAAATATGTTATAGGACGGCGATGTATAGTTGGACAACAACATGTCACCAACTGTGTTGACTGGTAAAGGATTACTGAATGTCAATGTCGATGGTGAGAGCGTTGGGCTATGTGTGGCAAATTAATCACGTGATGCAATCTAAACTAACATTGTTTAGATAGTATTTCTTCCTATCTAATGTCATTATTTGCTATGGCTGATGCAATTGGAAGAAAGATGAACTCTATGATGAATAAGTTTTTATGGGAAGAAAATCGTAGCAACAAAAAGTTTTGCTCAGTTGGATGGCCAGTGGTCACTAGTGCACAGGTTGGGGGTGGATTGTTAATTAGGAACTTGAGATTGCACAATAAAAGCATAAAATCATGTTGTGTTAATGGCTTTGGAGATTTAGCAAGAACGAAGGGGCAGTCTGAATCAAAATAATTGAAGCAATCTATGGCACAGACAAGACTGAAATCCCCCTTCAAATATTTCATACACTAGAGGGGGAGTATGGAAAGGGATTTGTAAGTTATGGGTCAAGTTTCAACAATTCACCAAATTGGAGGTTGGAAATGGAGTTAAAATAAGATTTTGGACTGACTTATGGACGAGTGATGAGTGCTTGAAACAAAAATTTCCTTTTTTTAGTTGTTGCAATAACAAAGATGGAGTTCTGGCTGAATTTTCTTCCAACACGGGATGTCATATGAATTTTACAAGAAATTTGAATGATTGGGAAATCGAAGACTTTTGTCTATTGCTCCTTCAACTTGATTATATCCACATTAATCAGAGTAAAGGGGATTCACTAGTATGGATAGCTAGTAATGATGGAACCTTTTCAGTAAAAAAGTGTTATGACCTTCTAATCAAGCAAACAAGATTTTGGGATTCTAGTTGGCCCTGTAAAGGGATTTGGAGAACTAAAGTTCCTATAAAGATAGCTTCTTTTGGTAGGATTGTAGCATGGGGAGCTTTTCTTACTCGGGATAATCTTCAGAAAAAGGGTTTTGCACTAAGTAATCAATGTTATATATGTGAAGAAGAGTTGGAGACTGTGAGTTACCTTCTTTTGCATTGCAGAATAGCTAGACAACGTTGGGAATTTTTCTTCAGTATTTGCGAGGTATCTTTGATCATGCCTCTGCGTGTGAAGGAATTATTGGAGAGTTGATAGCACAAGAGAACACACAGCTTTGAAGCAAATATGGAGAATTATACCTTTGTGCATATTCTAGACTTTCTGGCTAGAAAAAAATAAAGCTTGTTCTATGGGCAAAAAGACCATATTTCTAGAGTTAAATCAAGTGTTTACATAATTTGTTTGCTGGTGTAAAATTAGTCTCCTTGATAATATAGAACAATATATGGAGTTTTTGGAGCTACTAAGGAGATGTTGTAATTGATGTTGGATAATTCCAGCAGTCTTTTTGTAACTTTTGATTTTGGTACCTTCTTGTTACCTAACTAATAAATCTATATCATATACAAAAAAAAAAGTGTGTTGATGGATGACAATGTGTTGCAGGACTGCGGCATGTTGCTGATTGAGCGTTGACTGAAGACGTGTTACCGGATGGTAACATGACACAAAATATGCATTAACCAAAACATGTTGTTGGACAGAAGCTTAGCGCTAACTAAGTATTAACTACAAACTTGTTCACTGATGGTGACAAACTTGCCAGCTTACTGATGTTGATGTTAAACATGGCATGTGTTGGTGGAACAATCGCAAGAATAGATAAGAATAGGCAGTGGGTACCATTTATTAAAAAAAATTAATAGACACCGCAGAGGATTTTTTTCTCAAACTGGCAGGAAGAGACGAGAATAGTCTGACTGGAAAGAGATGAATGGTCACTTGAAGGAGACATGATTTTTTTTCTCATGCCCGTATTCTTTGTATATGTGTCTGTTCACGTGCTATCCTTCGGAGATACTACTTTTTACTATCACTATTAGCAGGGTACTTTTCTCATTGAAAGAGAAATGTTGAATGACACTTGCGAAATATGTGATCTTAGTTGTACTTTTCTTCCCAAAGGAAAGATTGTATTGTTATGAATTTGATACAGATATATATATATATATTATATATATATATATATATATATATATATATATAAGAAGAAGAGAGAGAGAGAGAGAGAGAGATAAAATCATAATTTATCTAAGTAATCAATACATGATTGTTGTGATTGTCAATATTTTTATCGTTTAACTATAAATAATTCAATTCAAATTGATCAAAAGTCAGTAAATGTGAGCACACAGTATTTGCAGAAAAATGAGCTGCCTGGAAATTTCTGGTGTAATCTGGAAGTTTTATTCAACATAGAAAGTGGTTTTTTCTATTAGTAGACTAGGGTCAGCTGATAGAAATACGAACACTGCTACTTGATGCCTCCTATGTCCAATATATGCGAGCATAATTGTGATATTGGTACCGACAGAGAGCACCTGAATACATCTTTACTTATGTTTGAGATTTTAAGTTTAAATTTAGTGCAAAATTTAGATAACAGTTTTGTTTATGTAGGAGTTAGTCTACTGAAAGGGAGTGGTGACTTGAACATTGAGATGCAATACCAATTACCAGGGACTCGTTGATCAAACTTGCAAGTTCCTAATGTTAGAGTCATTTTTGTAGGTAGGCCATAAGTTAATGCATCTTTTGTTTAGAAGGGGTAATATATAATATGTCTTGGTAGTTTAAGGGTATACCATCAATGTGATTCAGTTAAGGCACCAATTGGTGAAATGAATCAAACAATTTTTCTGTTCTACAACACTTTGCTACCTGTTACGAACTCCTTGGAAACTGTAATGTAGCTGGGGATCTTAGCCTCCTTTGATCATTAAAAGGATCTTTTGGTGCCTAGTGACAATCTAGAAGGCAAAAGCTCTCATCTTCTCAAACATGAGTGCACTTAAAATTTACTACCTCAAATTTTAAAACTATGTTTTCCCCTTAAAAAACCTTTCCTGTCAAAAAAGAAAAAGAGAAGTGATTGTGATGCTTCAATTCACCTTCAACACCCAAGGGAACTTCATAATTTTGTTGTTTGTAAAGTAAGTTACATATTGTGATCAATTGTTTGTTTCCTAAAACAAGAATCTATCTATTGATTTGCGACTGTGAGTATGAGTATGTTATTTTTCACTTGGACATATGTCCTTGTACTTGACTCTTTTTTTGTGGTTTATGTAATGTGCAGAAATTCTTGCTTGGTGTGAGGCTAATATTTGGACCAGATGCTAAGTCATTGATAATCACTTTCACGCTCATCCTTGTCCCTGTTGTTCTATTTTGTGCATTTGTGGCAAGAAATCTCGTGGTTGAACTCCAACAAGAAAGTGCAGGATATGTAATTTTGGTGATAACTATTGTCTTCACAATTTATGTTAGTTTCTTAACTCTTTCTTTTAGTGTCTGTTAGTGATCCGTCAGACATTGCGTAAGTTTCAGGAAAATCCCATGTGTTCCTTCTTAAATTTTTTGAACAGAAATCTTTCTATGAGTCTGTCTTCCCCTTTCCCTCCCAAAAAGAAGTAGAGCCTTGATTTCTGCCAAGATACCCACCTTGCTCGCCCTGTTGCTTACGCTGTTGCCAAGCTACCTTTAGCCCTGTTTTTTTGCTTAACTTTCATGACTGCCAAAGTGCGTTCTTCTTTTCTTCTCATATGGTTAGCACTCATTCTTGAAGACACACATATATTCTTTTGGGGTGGACAGGTGGTTTACAACAATTGGAATCCTATAGTGATCATAATGCTCTATTTTGTTGTTTCTTATTATTTCAAGTTCCTAATGTGGTATTGGTTGTTATAGGTCTTTATACTTTTACTTTTAACATCAGCAAAGGATCCTGACATTGTTCCTCGTAATTCTCATCCTCCATAGGAAGTTATAGGGTATGATTCCTCAACTTCGGTTGAAACTAGAAGTAGACTGTTTCGCTTCAAAGAAGTCTTTGTGAATGGTTTGCTTGTACGAGTTAAATATTATGAAATGTTCATGTTGTACCGTCCACCAAGATGCTCTCATTGCTCGGTATGTGATAATTGTGTGGAGCGATTTGATCATCATTGCCATTGGGTGGGTCAATGTATTGGGAAGGTACGTATATCCATTTTTTCATTACTACTTCTTTTTCTTGAAGTTCCATGGATGATTTTCTATTTGTTGCTTTTCTTACGCTTCCTAATTTATTTGGTTCATTTAAAGATGAAATGTGCCAACTATATCCTGACTCCAAAATGTTGATATTGGAAAAAAGTTGATATACAAATTTTAGGAGGAGAAGCTCTTCTTTTGTTTAAAATGCTCTTTAGATATCCTATTGAGACACTTTCCTTTTTTCTCTTCTTCTTTAATGGTGCACAACGGAACTATCAGTGCTTCTTTCTAGTTGTTTCTTCAATAGCCCTCCCTTGTGTTTTCGTCTTTTCTATATCGGCTTTGTATCTGAAACTTCTTATGGATGATTCTGGAACTCTTTGAAAAGCTATCAAAGAATCACCGGCATCTGCACCATTGATGACTTATTGTTTTGTTGCACTGTGGTTTATTGGAGGTCAAACTGGCTTCCATTTGTATCTCATTGGTACAAATCAGGTTAGTTTGGTTTGACACCTCTTACAATTAATAATTTAAATGCTTTTCTTCTGTATTGCATCTAAGTACTATCAATCATAGTAATATTTTTCTTTCCAAGATGACGACTCCATTATTGTCATGGTGTTAGGGGACACAAGTATGCATCCCTTCAAAATGATTGATGGCTTGTCAGGGACACTTGTCCATGCATTTAGAAAGTTTAATACAATTGATTAGGAGAAACGTAGAAGATAATGACTCCCTTTTGGCCTCTATTTGTTATCATGGAGGGAATTCTTTATTGACGTTTCTTCTTTACATTTTGTTGGTTATTTTTCACGGGTTGTTTTCCAAAAAAAATGTGACAAATGTTTATATGATTTTGTTAATTCATAATATATTAGAGGAAGTGAAATGTTGTATTTCAAGAATATGATCTATAGTTAAGACTTAAGATCATCTAATTTAAAATGTAAAACACGTATTTCCTCGAGTAATATATATTTCTTTCTAATGTTTTTCCCTTTGCCAATCTGTAAGTGTGTTGTTTCTTTGAACATGATGATGGTCCATATATTCCTCAGAAGAGCCTCTCTACGGGTTGGACTTGTTGATTTAGCTATAAAGAACAAATGCCAAAGTTTGTTTCATCTCATGCTCTTTTTCCATTTGTTCCATTTCATAAGATGATCTATTATTTTAAACTTTATTCTTCTTGTCTTCCATAACTTCCTAAAGAAAAAGAATTGAAAAAACATTTGAAGGAGTGACTTTTTAGTGGTAAAAAAGGAGTGCTTGAAAGAGGAACAATATGAATGTTTTTTTGATCCTATCAGATCTTTAAGAAAAAATAGTTGATAGATATAGAACTTTTAGTTGCTGTTGGATAAAAGAGATTGATGTCTTCTTATTATACATTTTTTAATTGTTTTATTGCTAATGATTTCTGCAGACACATATGAGAACTTCCGTTATAAGGGAGACAACAGGGTATGAAACCGAGGATACATAAAAAAATTTCTTCAACTATTCTGCACAAGGATTGAACCTTCAAAAATCAATTTTCGTAGCTATGTACAGGAAGGAGCGTCAAAGCCTCCTAAGAGTAACATTCAAGAAACAGATATAAATATCTCTGATGGGGATACATGAATTAAGGTGGAAGATGATGTTGATATTGGAGATGATATTATGAAGATATCCCAACGCCGCAACTCTGAGGAATTGGTGATGTTAGAGGTAGAGGAAGTGACAGGTCGCCAATTGGTCGTTCTGAGGTTGATTTTGGGTTTGGTCTGGAGTCTCAGCTTTCCTCCAGACCCTCATACTAGCTTTAAGCAGAACAAGTGGAAAAAAACCAAATTTAATATCACTATTTTCTCCCATACATTTTGATTTCTCCTGTTGACATTATTTAGATCACTCAAAAGGAGGTTCAACTTATCATTTATTGATGTTTAAGACGCAACACAACACTTGTTGCTATCCATGAATATGCATTAGTGTCTCTTTCTCGAGCTGGGCTCTCCCTGCTATCGTGAAAAGATGAGATGGATAATCGGTTCACAAGTGTTTGTTGGTTTTAACTTATTGGAAGAACTATAGTTATTTGAATTCTTTAGTTTGTATCTAATTCTTGAATTTAAACAATGGATACATCTGTTCTTGTGGTTAGAGTTTGTTCCATACAAGGATATAAAAACTCACAGTTGAACAAATAGTTATGCATTGTTTGGTAACCATGACAGATAAAATGGAGAAGTGGGAGAAAAATGGTTATTCAAGTGAAGTTTCATTTAGTTGCAAGTATTTCAATTTACTATGTCTCCATATGCAAATATCATGTTTGTATTGTATATAAATAATATTGTCAGATTTAATCAACAACCACCTAAAGTTGGCATAACTTTTCACTCAGTTGGTTCCTCATGTGCATAAGAAGCGGAGGCAAACCCGATTAAAACCACACTCAATTTTACTTATAAAGGGGAGCAAGCTCAGTGATAAAAACCTTTGTAATCAACGTTAACCTAGAAGTTGTTTGGAGCATGAGAAAATTCATAACTAGTACAAAGGAGAGACATGATAAACTAAGACCAATTCATCTCAATTTACATAAAGTATTGCTTTGAACATGCATCTGATACGTATCAAGTGTTTTCTACTTTCATCCAGAAAAGAAAAATTAAACAAGACAAAGGAAAAAGAATTGTCCCCCTTCTCCGTTAATCCACCCGCCACGTGCCCACATATGTAGAAAAAGAATGAGCGGAGAAGGAAAAACAATTGTTTGACTTAGGCTCATGAGGTAGCAAGTTTGTATAGGTAACATAATGTGTACAAGATTGCAATCTTGAAATGACGGTTGGACCGCGTCTTTGGCTTTGAGGAGTGGTGAGCAACACAAAACTTGTTTCAATCAAATGACAATGTATAATGGTTGAAGCTTTCCTTTGTTATAAAATCCAGAGATAAAGAATCTATCACTTCAAATAAGATGAGAATAAACTTTTAGCGTTACACTTCAATAGAATTCAATAGAGATAAAATAGGCCCTATGATCGATCGAAGATATTTTATCACTTGAACTCAAGTCCATCTGACCTTCAATCTATCTTTGTTCAGCCAACTCATAACAAAATGTTAGATCATGAGTTCAAGACGGACACAATCAAATTGATTGAGGATAAAGAACTCCTATCAACCAAGCGCCACCGCTCCTAGAAGTATAGATCGAAAAACTGTAGATCGAAAAATATTAATTCATAAAATTATTATAAAATTCAAAATTCAATTTTAGAAACTACAAAAAAAAACTATTCTTAGAGTTTCCACTCCAAAATCACTCATAAAAATAGAAAAAACATACCTCATTCATATTTAAACACAACTTAATTTCAAATATCATTTTCAACTTTAAAACAAATCCTACTTTTTTTCCAACTTTCACAATTCTAAAACTTCAAAATTATATTTTAATTTTCATATTCAAATTGGTATGTCCAAATGAGTAATTTTCAAATAATATTATCATTTTACATATGTAGATTTAATTTGTTTTCAAAAAGATATTAACCCTCTTTTTTGTTAGAGCATAACTACTACTACAAGAAAACTACAAATAAAATAATATAAAACACTCGAAAGTAAATTTTACAAGTCTTCAGACTCTCTCTCTCTCTCTCTTTTAGGGTTTCTGAGAATCGATCTCAATCGAACTCCGAAAAAAACTCAATAATCAATATGGTAAACTTCGATTTTCCTTCGATTTGTATAGTTCGTGCTCGAGTTTTGATCTTTATTCAGTTGAAGTGTTTTGTTGTTTACAGGAAGGTGATGGGAAATTGGAGGCGCAAATTGAGGTGCTTCTGAATGTAGAGAAGCAGATGAGGCAAGCTGGCGATGTCGCTGCTACTAGAAAAGCAGCTATAGACATTCTTCAGCTTTGCTTTGAAGCTCGCGCATGGAAAACTTTAAATGAACAGATTGTTCTATTGTCTAAGCGCCGTGGACAATTGAAACAGGCATGTTTGTCTATTTTATTTATTTATTAGTTGATTTTTACGACTTCAAAATTTGGGTTTTGGTTCGTTTATAAATCTGGTCTTGAAAATCATGTTTTTGTTTGCTAAATTATGTGAAGGAAAAAGTAGGAAGTTTTAGAGATCAGTAAATTATTGCGTGGAAAAAGTAGGAAGTTTTAGAGATCAGTATATTATTGCGTGCTGTGTGCCGTTAAGCTGTTGGTAGTACCTAAAGATCTTGTTTTTTCACGTAATTGAAGTTTTGATTTGACCTATTGAGTTTCATATAGTAATACTTTACTGAGTGAATAAGCTAATTTGATCTTGACCATCACATTAGCAAAATTGATTTGATGAAGAACCCACCTGTGATATGCTGATAGAAGGCATGTTTTGAACTTAGAGGGCAATGTACTGGACTTACTTTCAGACTGTCCTTTTTTTTTTTTTTTCACTCTTGTAGTGTTGCTGTAAATTCAATGGAAAGAGCAGGTAGACGTGCTGATTCCTTGGTGTTGAGGAAGTAGGTGAGGGTGTTGGGTTAATGTTTTTCTCTAGGTCTAGGTGAGTGGATAGGCTCATCTCTATTCTTTGCTTGGTACAAAAGGAATGGAAGAGAGATTCTTTACTTTGTTTGGTCTTCGGAAAAGCAAAAACACAGAGTAGTGCTTAGTATTTTAGGTTACTTGATTAAAAAGATATGTGAGACTACCTGTGAATGCTTCCATGATTAAAGCAGGAGTTTGGATAGGCTGTGGTCTTGATAGAAAAAATGGAAAGTAATCCTGTTTGTTTTTTACTTTTTTAAGTGATACGGGAACACTAACTCTCGTCCCATACACTTAAACACTGCTAAAAGAAGGGTACTACTTGGTAGGGGTGTTGGATGAATTTTGCCCCTCTTAAGTTAAAAAAAAAGGTTGAGGAACTTGTGAGTCTTACACTATGAGGACCAAGCTTTGTATTTATGTGGGGATCGATAGAAGCAGGGTGGGGCCATTTCCCCCATGTTTTGAAGGGTCTCAATAATTAAAAAAGAAGAAGTAAAGACTGAAGAGAGTCTTACATTGTTGTGTTCCAGCATAAGAAATGCTGGTAAGGGAAATACATACAGGATGGTTAATACTTAATATGCAAGCTCAAACCCTCATTTGGATTTCACTGGATATGTCGTTGTTTACAATTGCCATGTTGTGCCAAGATTTTGCCTGTTTAATTGATGAACTACTTTAGAGACTGCTTCGTTTGCAATGCCGTTTTTCAGATTTTTGATGAAGATGTTTATTAGGATTATTATTTCAGGGCGACATTGGTGTCTCGACCTCTAGATCTAATATTCATATTTATGCTTGTTGAATGAAAATAAATGGTCGAAACCGGATTAGTAGGACTTGAATAAAATGAAAGATAGGTACACACACATTTGAGCTTTTACCCTGTCAAAAAAGAAGATGAAGACACATTCTAGCTCTGTTGGGAATAAATTTGGAAAGGATGAATGTAGTGGCAAGTTCTTGGTTAATGATGTTAGTCGAGAGGTCCTAAAGAAATGCTAGGAATCAAATCCAAACAAATAGAGGTAAGGAGGGGTGAGGTACAAGGAAAAATGTCAACTATGACCAAAATACAAAAACAGAAAACCTATGTTGGCAACCAAGTTGTGGGTTAGCAGCTTTATATTTGTGGAAATTTTAAGCCAGGTTTCCTATGGCTGCAAAAATTTATCTGGGAGAATGTTGGATTTGGGGTATAAGTGAATAAGCAATCACGGGTGGTCTTGGATGTGTTTTCCTAGGGACAGGTATTGCTATTCTACCAAGCACTACTTCTGTTTTGAACTTATAGGAACAAAAAATAGAAATTACTTGGAGATGCAATGCCCAAGGATGCAAGGAAGTATTTGAACCATGGAATTGCATAGCATGATGAAGCTAGGGAACTGAAAAATGATCAAGAAGTTGGATCGCATTTGCTTCATGCTTAATTAGAATTTTTTTGCCTTTACTTGCTTTCACTTACCATCTACCTGGGAACATGCATGTTGTGGCTTCATATGTGAAATGCTTGGGCAATTGGCTACCAATGTGCTTGTGTTTTGAGAATATCGGGTAAGCATACTAGAGTATTTGTAAGCTCCCGAGTCCTGTCCATTCCATATTGAAATGCCTTTTTAGTTATGCTCTTCCTTGTCCCCATATATATGCATACGGAATGAGCCATTCTCATGAAAAATATACCTTTGCATTTCAGCACTTTCTCAAGTTGCGATGACACTGATGCATGATACTATGGCTTCATTTATCCTCTTTAAACTTTATAATAATATGCTTGGTGTTTTTCCTGGTACTTATGCAGGCTGTACAGGCCATGGTCCAACAGGCCATGCAGTACATTGACCAGACGCCCGATCTTGACACCAAGATAGAACTTATCAAAACACTGAACAGTGTGTCTGCTGGAAAGGTGAGCACATGTTCATTTTGATGGAAAGACATCACTGCAATTTGATTCTCTTTCCTACTGAGCAACTATGATCTGGAATGCAGATATACGTTGAGATTGAGAGAGCTCGCTTGATTAAGAAGCTCGCAAAGATTAAAGAAGAACAAAACCTCATAGGCGAGGCTGCTGATTTGATGCAAGAAGTTGCTGTAAGTGTTTGTTGACCTTCACTTTGGTGTCTTCTTGGTCTTTTTTGCTTTGTGCAATTGATGTCTAACTGCAATATTCTGGTCCTTACTCTTTATGTTTTTTCCCACTTGCAATGTAATGTGTCCATGGCTTAACTAACAGGTTGAAACCTTTGGAGCGATGGCAAAAACTGAAAAGATAGCCTTTATTCTTGAACAAGTATGTGATTCTCTTCCTTCTCTTTTATCCTTTTTGATGGGCAAAACTCTTCCTTCTCTTTATACCCAAAATTTTAATGAGACCGTGCTTTTGGACCAACTGTGTGGTGCTGAACATTGCAGGTTCGTCTATGCTTAGATCATAAAGATTATGTTCGTGCTCAAATTCTCTCGAGAAAGATCAATCCCAGAGTGTTTGAAGCTGATCCATCTAAAGAAAAGAAGAAAGCAAAGGAGGGTGAAAATGTGGTTGAGGAACCTGCTGCAGATATTCCGTCACTGCCAGAGTTGAAGCAGATCTACTATCAATTAATGATTAGGTACATCTGATTATGTTATAAATGTGGCTAAGCAAGTTACCTTCTCTAGAATTGTTGAATGCAACACCCTTCTTACTATCAAGCATTCAGCAGATTCATGCAATCTGAGTATAATTTTAAAATAACGTAATTTATTTTCTTAAGAGAACTTGGAATAGTTAATGTGTTCATACTTAAAGCTTGCAACTTATGCACTTAGTTTTGGTGATTTGTGCAGTATCGGGACTGAAGATATTAGTATTTAAGGCACATAATTTGCTTATTTGCTCATTTTCTGGCAGTTTGTCTGCATCTTACTTACATTTGAGTTTGGGTTAGACATGTTTTCTGAATAAAGACTCTGATTGTCTTCATTTTATATATGTTTTAGTTGTCTTTGAGGATTCTAGTTTCCTCCCCTTATCAACTGTGCCAAAGGATTAAAGGGAATGTTATCTGTGCTTTGTCAGAAATGTTTCTTTTTAGTAGAAAGTTCATATTTTTTCCGGAAGAGATAATACACCTTGGATGTCATTGAATAAATAGAGACTGAAGTAAGTTCTGCAGAGCTGCATGTTTGAGATAGTTCCATATTTGCTCTGTTTGCTTTGGTTTATTTGTGGATGGACTTCCATTCTTTAAATTTCATTGGGAGCAGGTGACTAAACTTTAGAAGACAATTGTAGTTCTGCTATACTTTGCACTTCTTTTCAAGATGATAAGAAGTGATCGAAGTTGTATTCAGAATACATGACAATTAAATGACATGGTTATGCTCATCTACACCCTATAAATTTGAGTCACCTAAGCTGATACTGAGTTTTGAAGTAGTAAAGGTCTTTCAAAGTTGCATCACCTATCAAATGTAAATGAAAGTTATTTTATTTATCGTAGAATAGTTTTTGCCATGTCTTCAAATTTTTTAGGTTGGAGTGACCTTGCATGATTTTCTTAATTGTTGATTTAGCAGGTCATCAATCCTAAGGCATGAGATTCTTACTTATTTAGAGTGATATAGCTCTAGATGAATGAATGGTTTCATTTGGAGGTCTTTTTTTGCATTTTTGTATCTTAAACTGGAGTGTTATTCTTTCTACTTCTTTGCAGGTATTACTCACATAGCAATGATTACCTTGAAATATGTCGCTGTTACAAGGCTATATATGAGATCCCTTCCGTGAAAGAAGACCCAGCACAGTGGATACCAGTAAGATCCCTTTCATGCATTACTCACATTCTGCATAAATTATAATTTCGAGACGTTGTACGTGGTATTATTCGATGGAAAATCAGTTTTGAATTTTTAAAGTAGTAAGTCTATATAATGTAGTGTTGGTTAATGAGCAATTCTTTTCAGAAAAATATAACAATAATCATTCTGCTGCACAATATCATTTGCCTGGATGCCTTAAATGATATTTCACTTCAAAAAAAATAAAAATTCAAAATATGTGACAACTAAATTGATTTACCAATAAAAGGTACGGACTCTGACAAAAGTAAATGGGTTGGGAATTATTAATCTGTTGTAACAGATACGTCACTGCTGCATAGCTTTAAGATTAGGTGACAATTAAATTAATTTACACCTACCTGAAAATTCTAATTGCTAAATCAAGTAGAGGTGATACAAAACCATCAGATATGTCAAATTTATAAAGAGACACTCTTTCTTCCCTATATTGGGAAACAAATTATTTAAGAATAGAAGAATTAGGATTAGTTTTTCCCTGGTATCATATGATAATTGTGAGCTGGGCTTGTATTCTTATGCAGCTAGTCAGGCTTCTCTTCATCTAACAAGATAAGGGTCGGCATTCTTTTCAGTTTTCTAGAAAAGGGGGTAGGCATCCTTTTCATCTGTCAGAGAGATTTGGGTTGGGGGGGCTTCATTATTTAACCTGTTTGGATTACCTTTTGGCTTGTGATATAAAGGCATAAGTTAGAAATTTTTACTTATGGCTTTTAGCTTAATTTTGATATTTTGGCTTAAAAATATGTGCTTATAATCACTTTTTTATTTTACCTAGACACTTCAAAGCTGCTTAAAAGCTATTTTGGCTTTAAAGGAACCTATAATAAGCCACAATATAAACAGGCTCTTAGTCTACCCGTGTTGATCATTGAACATCTTGGGCAGAAGGAAAACAAATTTCGAACTGTGGCAATAGACTTGGCTATAATTAGATTAAGAAGAAAACAAGAATGTGTAAATGCGGAAGTGTGATAATACGAAGAGAAACATAAAAGCTAATGGGGAGGAAGAGTCATTAGTCTGGCTATAACTCTTTCCACATACCATTTATTGTTCTCCAGAAGATTGAATAAATGTAACATTATTTTATAGGTTTTAGAGTCCAAGTCTATATTATTAGGATAAAAATGGGTGGGATGGATGGACTTATTCTATTTTGGTAACTTGAAGTCACTGATAAATAAGATACAATGAATTCTGTTTTGTTAACTTGAGTTGTTATTGGAGGCCCTTTATTAGTGGATCTAGCATAATTTTTATTATTTTTAATTACATTTCGATTTGTAGACGTGTATAAATGTAGATAGAGGAGCTCGTCATTGTATTTGAGATTCCAAATCTTGAAGAGGGTTAATTGCAGATAATGCTTGATTGACCAGTGTGCTTAACTCTGTTATTTCATGTAGGTTCTGAGGAAAATTTGCTGGTACTTGGTATTGTCTCCCCATGATTCTATGCAATCAAGTCTTCATAACTCAACTTTGGAGGACAAAAATCTTTCAGAAATTCCTCATTTCAGGTTTCGTGCAAAAAACTCTATTGCACTATGTTTACTGTTGCTACTTATAAAATAAAGGAAAAAAGGAATAACTATGTTTATGGTGATATTATCTTTGCATTTGTATATTTGGGTTTGTGGGGTAAGATTTCTCAAAATTTTGCCAATTGACATAAACTCTGCTTGGAAATTATTTCATTCTGTGTGTGGTTATATGCCATTTGATGATGAATATTTTGTACTTCCTTTGGGACAAGTTGAAGTTTATATAGCAATTTCTATTTTGGGACATCAAGGATGTTTGCCACCTGTCCATCAACAATATTGTTCTGCATCTTTCAGAAATTTCAAGAATCTTAAGTTTTTTACTATCTTCACAAATTCATCCAATGTATCCGTGACAGACTAGCTTTGAGAAACTGTCTTAGTAATTTCTTTGATTACTAATGATCAATATAGTAGAAATGTCAACTGAGCCATCTTACACTTCCTCCCTAGTCAAATCCTATCACACAATTAATTGGCTGGAGTATTAGAGTTCTAGTCTGGTTCATCGGGCTTTGCATTGTTGCAATGTTTGCGTATTTGATATGAGTCTTGCATGTTAAGGCTGAAGGAGATTAGAGTTATTCAATGATTAATGGATCTTTGAAGTCCTTATTTTCTTAAACTAACATTTTGAAAATTGAAACTCTAAACAGAAATATCAAGCAATGAGTGTATATATAACCTTATTCTACTACCTGACTAACTTATATAGTCTCGTTTATTTCAACATAAATGTGGAATTTTGCATGCTCAGAAGGAAACATTTCTTATCTTTTATCCAACGACTGTTTTTTCAGAAATTTACAATTTTCTCCACCCTCTACACTAGTGGGGAACCAACTTCAGCATAATGATTGTTTTGGTATCTTCCTTTTTTTTTTTTGCTTCAGGCTGCTTCTGAAGCAATTGATTACCATGGAAGTCATTCAGTGGACTGCTTTATGGAACACATTCAAGGATGAGTTTGAAAATGAGAAGAATATGCCTGGTGGCACTTTGGGGGACAAGGCTGCTGAAGACCTCAAACTGAGAGTTATTGAGCACGTAATATCTAAGGGCTCACTTTTAGTTCTCCTGTTTGATGATTTGTCATAATGGCGTCCATTTTCCTCTTGAATTGTGCTTTCACTTTTAAGTACTATTTTCCTTGCAGAACATCCTTGTCGTCTCAAAATACTACTCAAGAATAACCTTGAAGAGGCTGGCTGTTTTACTGTGCCTCGATATTCAGGTGCATGTTTAGTTTATTACTTTTCCTAATTTGTTTCAAGTATTGTGTACAATACCTACATGTTTTACTTCATCTTTGGTGTTATTTAGAGAGGTCCTGCTATTATTAAGTGAATGTGGTCTAAACCTTAGTGCAAAGGCCGAGGGCCACTGTTAGTCTTGGGGTCTCTCTGTGCCTTGCAGCAATATAACTTTGTGCTTGTGAAAAACACTAGCTGTTAGATTTGTCAATTCAGAACTGGTTCATTATAGTTAAGATCCTTGTTCTGGCTCTTGCTGATGGCGGGAAATTTGCTATACCTCTGCACTAAAATAGTAAAGAAGGTAAACTGTGTGAAAAAGAAAAAAATGTTGTAGACATAACTCAGTGGAGAGTTGCTAGATGTTCCCAATTTTTACCTTCTGTGCACGAACTTTCAAATGTTGGAACTGAAATCATAATCAGCATTCTATTTTCTCTTCATCGTTACTGAGCACCGTTTGTCTAGATGTTGCAACGGTCACATAATTGTTTTACCTCTCATAGCATACATTTGTCTGGTGATTTCTCATCTTCTTTTCTTTTGTTTTTTTTCAGGAAGCGGAGAAGCACCTATCTGAAATGGTTGTATCAAAAGCTTTGGTTGCTAAAATAGACAGACCTATGGGTATTGTCTGTTTCCAACCTCCAAAAGACAGCAATGATATCTTGAATTCTTGGGCGTCTAATTTGGAGAAGCTGCTTGACCTTGTTGAAAAGAGTTGCCACCAGATCCACAAAGAAACAATGGTGCACAAAGCTGCTTTAAAGGCTTAGAAGAGTTTCATCGGACAACTCTACAGGTAGGAGCCAAGCCGAGCCTTACATCAATTATAGCAATTCGGGTCTGGACGTTCATTGTGACAAAGTTGAAATCCTTTTTGCAGTACTCTCTATTCTGAGAAACAAGCAACAAGAGCAAAAACTCGCAAATCTTGATTCCTCTGCCTGTACTATCACGATTTGCCTGCTTGCTTTTCTCGTTGTCGGAGTTTCATTTTCTTCCCCCATTTTGTATCTTTATCGACGTTTCTCCGCATGATTTATTCATTGTGATCAGCAAAAATTTAGGTTTGATGCCAAGAGATCAGAGATGTCAAGGTCCATTAATTGCTTATTTACTCACCATCACATTCATTAGCGCTGTAGTTTTATTTTGTAATGCATCCTTCTTTAGGGGTTAGCAAAAGGAAAATGGGTTTCTTTTCCCCTTCTAAAATGATCTCTTCTACCTCTGCGTTATCTGTGTGAAAAATATGGGTTTTGAAAATAATACCTAGACCGGTATCGACGGGGTTTACATGCTACCGTAAATCATGGATTGTTTTAGACCACAAAGTTTTCGATGACTTTCGTTTTTCAAAAAAGCTGTTATGCCAAGTCAAACATCATATAATGTCAAAGGGCCTTTTTGGATAGTAGAAGTCTAATGGGTAAGTAAATGTGGGGAAAAAAATGTTGGTGTTACGTGTGTTTTTGAAAATATTTTAATATGGCGGCTTTTGATATTTTGAGTTATCTTATTAATGAGCTATTTCTCAATAATTTTCATAAATGATGAGGATTTTAGGTTTATGAGAAAAATATAACAATAATAATATACTCAGTGAGGTTCGAAAAGTATAGTAGGTGAGGTTTAGAGAGTGTAGAGGCACGAAAAGTATAGTAGGTGAGGTTTAGAGAGTGTAGAGGCAGCAAATAACACTGCTACGTTGGAACTCTTTTTCATAATTCGTTATTAGGAATTGTTCTGTACTTGTTTGCTACCTTAACCCAAGATTTTAATAAAACTATTACTAACACAAAGTTACAATTATTACAGTTTGTTAACTTATAATAAATTACGAAGACTCATCAATGCAAAAAAATAAATAATAACAATGATAGTCTAGTTATTTTTTAATACAAATTTCTTATATTCTACGACCAATTTCTTTAATAAGAGCGCGTTTAATGAGAGGTCGTTTAATAAAATTATAATTAAAGTCATAATTGTTGAGCTTTTCTTTTTATTATAGACTATAAATTTTGGAATTTATATAACAACTAAAGAAAAAATAGATTTGAGCTCAAAAAACACCTTTTCTTGATCATTTTCAAATTAGGTACCACATAATTTTAGTGTACCCTCTCTCCTTTACAATTTATCGTTAATCCATGGGTGGATGAGATTAACATATATTTTTTCTTATTTTCTAATAGTGTTCATTGGCAGTTTGTCTATAGAATATAAAGATGATCATCATTAAACTTTTCTAAACAGTATATATAAGATCATTTAGTTTATTGTTCTGAATATTAAAAAGAAATATTATTTGTACAAAAAAAGAGATTTTGTTTATTGAACTAGTCGACATGAAAAGAATATTATCCTACGAATTTTTTGTTCTTAAAATATAAGTTATTGACGTTGACTCCACTAATAGAATCTCTATATGCCCCTACTAATACACCAAATTGGAATTAATTAAACTTAAGGGGAAATGTTCTTGAAGTTCTGGAAGTTGTATAATGATTTCTTGTATTTTATGTAAAAATTTTTTGAAAAGTTTCATTCTTTTGAAATATTATGAATTCGAATTTAATTAACTTAGGGTACGTGCTTTTGCATAGTAGATCTAATTTGCTACTAAAGTTATGGTTTGAAATAGTTTTAGGTAATTATAGTATCTTTTTTACACATTTTATTACTTATTGATATTCAGACGATTAACATGAATCTGCGTAATGCATTTATCTTTCTCATTCCTCTTTCACAATTTATTTTAGCTTATAATTGAATATTTTGAAATCTCTAAACCGTCAAACCTTCTATTGTCGTCTGTTTACAATACGATTAAATTTGCTTTATGGTGTGTTCTTCAAATTTCAAGAATTGCAACAAACACCATTTTAATATTTTATATGTATCAACTTGTCAAATTCAACGCAATACCATTTCAATATTATTATATCAACTTTTTAAATTTGAGCCATGTATTTCATTTTTACTCCATAAGATGTACATATAGTCGACAATTTCAAATATCAATTGTAGGATTATACTGAATCGATGATTGTTATTCAATTTACTTATAAAAATTTAGAGAGAAGTAGTGAAAACACTCTTGACATGGCGTGAATTATTAGTTTTCAGTACATCAAAAATAATCTTTAGCGGCAACTAATTAACAGTGATAGCATAATCGTCGCTAAATATGTATTTTACCGGCATATCACTCTTTATATATGTCTCAAAAACCTTTAGCGACATTGAGTCCAATGACAATTAACTAATATCGATAAAGAGTTTAGCACTATTTATTAATGTGTATATTTAGTATTGCTAAAAATTATTTATGTTATATTATATGTCCTCGAACTATTGACGGTCTTAAAAATACCCTTTTACTTTAACAAATTAAACTTATCATTCTTATGTCTTACACAAAAACGTGTTATTCATGGACGTATACATGAATTTTTTTGTTGAAGTAACATATACATAGATATATTGTATTACATGAATGAAATGTTTAAAATTCTATTAGTCGATATGAAAAGAATATTATCCTATCATAGGAATTTTATTATTAAATTTGAATTGTTGACCTTTATCCCACTAATAGAATCTTTATTACAAGGCCCTATTAATACACCAAATTTGAAATGGAATAAATTTGAGGGGAAATGTTCTTCAAGTTCTAGAAGTTTTATAATGATTCTTATATTGTATGTGATTTTTCTTTTTTGAATTTTTTATTCGGCTAGAATATTATTAATTCGAATTTAATTGACTTAGGGCACGTGCTTTGTTCGTAAGTACAAATAGTAAGACCACAATTAGTCAAACTAATAATGCACGTGAGATGAAATGTGGGCTTCTAGATTTCGAATCTCGGTTTGGATCAATGAAAAAAAATACTGATTTCTATAAGATAAAAGGATAATATATTTTTGGAAGCTTCTTATATAAATATACAGTTTCATTAATATTATAAAGTAATAACTTTTTAACATTATGAAATTTAGTGAAATATGATTCTAGTGATTTTTATTAAAAATTTGAATCTAATTGAAATTCATCTCAAACTTTCTTATTGCATACAAAAGTTCTGATGTCTTCTCGAACTTCACAAAAAAATTAAGGATAATTCTAGACACAATTAGTGCTTCCTTACGCATAACTGATTTTAAAAATATTATATCCTCTTCGAATTTATCATTAACATTACGAAACTGTGCCTATCTTGAAATTATTTAAATTGTATGAAGAATTTAATCTTAATTTTACTCCTATAATTTAAAACGAAAATGAAATTAGCTAATCTTAAGAACCTAAATACTAAATTTGTTTGAATATAAATTTTAGATCCACTTTTTTTTTTTTAATCATAATACATCTATCCTATTAAAATTTTAGATCTGCTTCTAAGTATTTATACATGACAATATAATGAACAGTGAATTAAGTAAAAAATTTCAAATATTTTAACTTGGTGAAACTGTACACTTCCATAGGGTGACATAAAAATATTGGCATCGCCTGTATTAGTATATAACATTATAGTAAAATTTGACATTCTTCATAATGTATATTGATGCCTACAAGTGTTACAAAAAATTGACATCATATATGATCATAAATAAAAAGGATGAGTACTAAACTACACACAAAAAATCTATTTAGTTCTTTCAACTTTTTATTTTCATTTCTGAACTTTCTCTCACTTAAATACATCGGAAAATATGAAGAAGGAAAAAACATAATACATAAATAGGTCAATTAACTTGTCTTCGGTTGGTTTTATGTTCTCCAACTTTAAGTGTGCACAAGTAGACACTTAAATTTATATAAAATTTAAAGGCTTAAGTCATCTACGGCCCCCTAAAGTTGTCCGCATAATTCACTTAGACACCTCAACTATGACTTGTACCTATTGAACACCTAAATTATTCAAAACACGGTCTATTAAGCATAAAATGCTGATATGACAAAATAAGTGCATCTCACTGCATGGAAGCGCGTGAACAAGTCTAAATTTTTATTTTTTATTAATAATAATCATCTGCCTTTTTTTTCTTATAATGACACTTGGCATTGCATTAATCAAAATAACTAAAAAAAAGTATTTTGCATTATAATATCCAAAAAG
>JAKWIY010001265.1:0-22978 GCA_027704805.1 Solanum corneliomulleri | reverse complement strand
CAATCCGCATTCTTTTTGTTCACACGAGACTTTGATTTGTACTTCAATTTTTTCCTTCTCTATTGGCTAGTACTACATCTTATAAAGAGTCCACTAGCTTCGCCACTTTTGTCTTCTTCAAAATGCATTCGCACATCACAAGCGTTAAGTGCTTGCCACACTTGCTGAAGTTTGATAGGTTGTTTTCTATACATCATTGAATTCTCAATATTACGATATTTTGAAGTCAATGAAAATAGCAAAGAACATGCAAGTGTCTCCTCGTCCTTTTTAATTCCAGCAGTTTGTAAGTCCATCACAAGTTTACTGAACGCATCTAGATGGTCTTGCAACAAAATACATGAATCCATTTTAAATGTATAAAGACGTCGTTGTAACAACATTCTTATTGTCATTGACTGGTCCTAGTAAAGCCCTTCTAGATTTTCCGGTAACTCCTTGGCCGCCTCTTTGGTACTTGTACTCACTTCACATAATACGTAGGTGAGAGGGACAATTGGATTACACTCAATGCATATCCTTCGATCTTTTCCTTGTCAAAATCCGATATCTTATCAGGGTGTTTTCCGTGAATAGCATGGATTGAACCTTCCCTCCGCAATAACGCCATCATCTGGATTTTCCAAATATTGAAGTTGTTGCGCCCACTAAATCTATCAATTTCAGACTTCATCGAACTCTTTTTTTTACTTGTTATACTTTTCAACTAGAATGTATTTGGAACTACAGAAAACCAAAGTAATCCTTTTCTGATGTGGAAGTTCGACTGTGTTGCAACCACAGAGCATACTCAGAATAAACCTTGGCTTTGATACCAATTGTTAGCGGAAACGTGAAATTAAAGAACAAGGAAGAACAACAATATTAACATGGTTTGGACCAAAATGATCATAAGTCCACCAAAGAAAAACTGACCAATATTTATTTCACTCTACAAAGAATACAAGTGAAATACTACAAAAGAGAGAATACAAATGCCTTAGAAGGTGAGAAGGCAAGTGAGAGGATGTTATTGAAAATGAATTAAGAGCTACCTATTTATCGGAATTAATTCATTCTATCGATGTCATCCATGACATCACTATAAGTCAAAAATGGCAAGGTTAAGAATCTGAAACCATTCTATGGTTTACCTAAAGTTCACCTACCAAGATACTATCTTGACTTTTATTTTATACTAATTATCTTCCTACCAAATATTCATGTTAATTCATCTTCCATTTAGTTTGATTCTACAAGAACCAAGCAACCTCTTTCAAATTGGATACTAAATAAAGGAGGATACACGATCCAAAATGGATACCAATGGAGTAGAGGAATTACTAATCAATGGCCATGGGGGAGGGAGATAAGGAACAGAATGAATGTGCCAAAACATAGTTTTATATATTGGATTGTCATGCATAGAAGATTACTAACTAGAGATAAACTTTCAAAAATGGGAATATGTCAAGACAAAGAGTGCTTATTGTGATAGTAAGCTGCCCTATTTCCTTTATTTTGATGTTAATTAGACTTCAATTATATTGTGATTGGTATGGTCCACTTATGGTGACAGTGTTATGTGCTTTACTTGCAATTGGCATGGCTTTTTCGATGTTATTTTATGTATTATGATGATCATGGACTTGTCGGCAAACTACTTGAAGTAATGTGGATATTTTTGTAGTTGATTATGTGAAGTATGATCAACCTATATGCTAGTAATGTGAAAGTTTGATGTATATTAGGAGGATCTGTTACACTATGACTATGTGTTTATATGTGTAGTCTTAGAGTTGATGCATGATTGTTCCTTTTTGACAATATGAGTCTATAATGGTTATATTGATGATGTTGTAGTAATGTATAGAGTGACATAAATATGATAAGGGTCATCCTAAGTGTTTTAAAGAATGATGTGCTATATGCGATAAGGTAAAAGAAAATTGTGTCTTGTTTGGTAGACTTGTGTCCGTTACTCGATATATGTATAAATGTTATGAGATTATGATATGTCTTGACTAGTTAGGCTTAGTAAACCCTTTTCATGTATGAATTAAAGATATATGATACCTTAGAGGATGTAAAGAAGGTCGGGTACGTGGTAAAGGTTATGTTATAAATTTTGAAGTCGAGAGTCATAATGGTATCCTTTATGTAAAGGAATGGTAGAGTTAAGGTTAATTGGCTTGAACAACATCATTTAATCCTTAAGAAAGTCATAATGAGTTGTCTTAGTCACCATTGAAAAGTAGCCCTAGTGGACCTCTTTGGTAGGGTGAATGTGATTAGATTATGAACTAGATAAGGATTCTCTTCATGTGATCCTTTAATTTCAGTTACTCTATGAGAAACAAGGCTAGCACCGAGTGATTATGTTGAGGGAAGTTGCTCTACTTGAGAATGATATTACAGTACAATGTACCTCTACTTGAGAATGAGAGTAAAGTGCATAAAAAGCCCAACATATTACTTAACCATGTGCCTACAAGGGATGTGTCCTAGTTCTACCCTTGGCTAGTTGAACACCCTCATCAGAGTAGGTTAGAGCTCCGGATTCCATGTCTAGCTATCATGGTCTATGTCGGTTATTGCCTGTTCTCATCATGTGGTATACTTACTAGCATTATAGAAGTTCTATGAAGTTTAGGTAGTGGTATGGGACACTATCTAGACATTGCACAATAGGCTTTGAAGGTGTTAGCTAGAATCCCTAGGTCTTGTCCAAGACCATTACTTGAATGTACTTTATGTGTTGAATGTCTCCTAAATGAATGTAATGACTTACGCTTAGTAAAAAAGTATGTTAATAGAATAAGTACTTATCTTGAGTAGTTAAGGGTTGTCTAGTTAAGGTGTGAAGGGGCATAGGAATGGTCACTTCGTATCTTACCTAGATGAGTCTTAAGAATGACTCTAGTTAGGGAAGATGTTGATTATGTCGACATGATCCAAACTTATGAAGTCTTAAGGATTATTAGGTAGTCTTGAAGAGGTCAATCATGGAAGTTATCTTCTTGATCTACTTAAGTAAGTCTTTTGATAGCCTTTGGTGAGGAAATATCATATTATTTATGTGTTGATACTTTGATGTCTTGCAAATGTGTATGTGACTTATTATAAGTGTTCTTGAGGTTCATTTTAGGTATGCTTAGGAGGTTGTATGGGTGGTCTATCTTTGTGTTGCTTAAGTGAGTCTTAGGATAGCTTTTAGTGAGAAGACTACACATTAAGAAGTGTTAAGAGGGAAGGAGAAGTACTTCACTGTAACAGTGAATTACTTCACTGTACAGTGAAAGTAGCTTATTGTAAAGTGAGCTCGAAAATGTGAATAATTGGCTAAATGTTAACTTATGTGTTTCTAAGTTGTTAAATGTTGTTCTTATGATTATAATATGATTCTTAAATGAAAATATGTATATTTCTAATAAATGTATGTTTCCATGATTTTCATGCATTACGTCATACTTAGTACATGTGGTTGTACTAATTCCATGCTTTTATCTATCTTTATAGTTGTTAGTAGGTGAGGAGCATTTGGGAAGGAAAACTTGGACCGTAGCATCGTTCAAGAGATGTCGAAGTATGTCCTCATTTGACTAGAGGACATATATGCCTTTTATGTTTTCTATTAGAAGTATTGTAATAGACTAAGTATGAAATATTAGTATTGTATATGGGCCGTGTCTCAAAAGTATTCTCGTGTCTTAAGTATTGATGAGATTGAGACTTAGTATTTTCTATGACTTTATATGAAAGAGATTTTTAAAGACTATGATATGTTTTGTGAAAAGTTTTGATTCCGCACTACTTTTCACTATATTTATGCGATGAATGATATGTAAGGGCTTGTACGAGACCTCCGAGAGGTCAATTACGCCGATTGCAATCTGAGAATGCCCTAACTTCTAGGGTGTGATTTTGGGATGTGACACTAAAGGACAAGTGTTAGGTGTCTTCAAACAGTTTCAGGGTTAAGTGGAAAGAAACTGAAATGTATTCGTACTGATAATGGTTGTGAATATTGTGGACCATTTGACGAATACTGCAAACATCAAGGTATTAGACACCAGAAGACCCTTCCTAATACTCCTCAGCTTAATGGTTTGGCTAAGAGATGGAAAGAGTTAGATGTTTGCTTTTTAAAGCAAAGTTGCCGAACTCATTTTGGAGTGAGGATTTATTGACCGCTCCACATGTTATCAATCTATTGCTTTTCAAAGTGATGTACCAAATAGTGGTTGGCATGAAAAGGATGTTTCCTATGACCATTTGAGAGTATTTGGTTGCAAAGCTTTTGTACATGTGCAAAAAGTTGAGAGGTCAAAGTTAGATGCCAAGACAAGGCAATGCATCTTCATTGGATATGACCGTGACAAATTTGGTTATACACTATAGATCCAATTAAAAAGAAACTTGTGACAAGCCGTGATATTATTTTCATGGAGAATCAAATAATTGAAGATATTGACAAAGCGGAGATGGTAGAATCATCAAGTTTTAATGGTATAGTTCATCATGAATGAAGTTCCTCACACAAATGGATGATGTTGTTGCGCTTAATGATCATGATGACGCCCATAATCATGTATCGGATCAACATGTTAATGTTGATAATAACAATGATATTGTTATTGAGGATCTTGTTGCTCATGAAGTTGTGGACGAATCAAATATTTCGCTTATTAGGTCCACAAGACAGCAGTTTCCTTCCTCTCGTTATTCACCCAATGAGTATGAATTACTCAGTGACTGGGGAGAACCTGAATGTTATGAGGAGGTCATGGAACATGAGCATAAGGATCAATGGATCGAAGTCATGCAAGATGAGATGAAGTCTCTACATGAGAACCACACTTATGAGTTGATCAAATTGCCCAAGGGCATGAGAGCTTTGAAAAACAAGCAGGTGTTCAAAGTTAAAGTTGGAGAACACAACTTGAATCCTAGGTACAAAATTAGATTGGTTGTTAAGGTATTTGGTCAAAGAAAGGGCATTGACTTTAACGAAGTATTTTCTCCTGTTGTGAAAATGTCCTCGATTTGCATAGTTTTAAGTTTGGTTGCTAGTCTTAATTTAGAGATTGAGAAGATGAATGTGAAGACAACTTTCCTTCATGGTGACCTAGAATATGAGATTTATATGGAATAACCTGAGGGCTTCAAAGTAGAAGGTAAAGAAAATTTTCTTTGCAAACTCAGGAAGAGTCTATATGGCCTAAAGCAAGCTCCTAGACAATAGTACAAGAGTTTGAATCTGTTATGGGGGATCAAGTCTATAAGAAGACTTCTTCAAATCATTGCGTATTTGTACAAAAAATTCAAACAATGATTTTATCATCCTTTTGTTATATGTGGATGATATGTTGATTGTGCGCAAGAATACTTCCAAGATTGACGAGCTGAAGAAAGAATTGTGTAAGTCTTTTTCTATGAAAGACTTGGGTCATGCTTAAAAAATTATGGGCATGAGAATTACTCGTCTCAGAGATGAATGGAAGATTTATTTGTCACAAAAGAAGTACACTGAACGTGTACTGGAGCGCTTCAATTTGAAGAATACTAAGCATGTTACTACACCTCTTGTTGGTCATATGAAGTTGAGAAAGAAATGTGTCCTACAACTAGGGAGGAAAAAGAGAGCATGACCAAAGTTTCATATTCGTCCGTCGTTGGAAGTCTAATGTATCTAGACCTGATATTGTTCACGCATTGGTGTTGTTAGCAGATTTCTCAAAAATCCGGAAAAAAAGCATTGGGAAGCTGTGAAGTGGATACTTAGGTATCTTAGAGGAAGCTCAAATGAATGCTTGTGTTTTTGAGCATCAAATCCAATCTTGAAAGGCTATATAGATTCTGATATGGCATGTGACCTTGATACTAGAAAATTCACTACTAGATCTTTGTTTACTTTTTCCAGGGGGAACTATATCATGGCAGTCAAAGTTGCAGAAGTGTGTTGCACTATCTACAATTGAAGTTGAGTATATTGCGGCAACCGAAGCCGGAAAGGAGATGATATGGCTCAAGCGATTTCTTCAAGATCTTGATTTGAATCAGATGGAGTATATTGTCTATTGTGACATCTAGAGTGCAATAGACTTGAGTAAGAACTCCATGTACCATACAAGAACAAAACACATTGACGTCAGATATCATTGGATTCGTGAGAAAGTGGAGAATGAATAATTTCACGTAAAAAAAAATCATGTAGATATGGTGACCAAGACGATACTAAAGACAAGTTTGAGTTATGCAAAGAACTTATAGGTATATGCTCTCTCTAAAGAAGATGAAGATACCTCATTCAAGTGAATGGGATTGGAGGGGGAGATTTATGGGGTTCCAGCCTTATTTTTTTTTTTCAAAGTCTTAATTTGGTATAAAAACGTACCAACTAAATCTTACCAAGACATACTTAAGTTGCAAAGTTTGAAACTTAAGTATTTTCATGATGTCATAGGTGACATCATTAGTCGTAAATTTCTTCTATAAATAGAGCTTTTTTGCTCATTATAGAACACGCAAGTTAGAGAGAAAAAATCCATTTTGAGAGCAAAGTGAGGTATTTTATAGATTATACAAGAAAAATAGTTTGTGAAGAAAAATAGAGTGAGAGCGATATTTTAGTAAGGTGGAAACTAAGAGTGTTGTTCCCTTTGAGTGTGTATAGTAACTTTGAGCATTATATTTGTGACTATACATTGTAAAATTCCTTACTATAGTGATATCAGCTGCTCCTCTTGGCCCGTGATTTTTCCCTTATTTAGAAGAGTTTTCATGTAAAATTCTTGGTGTCATTATTTTTCCATTTTATTTTCATTACTTTTACCATATATATATTTGTGTTTATTCGCATTTTCCCAATAGAAATCCGATTATAGATTGGAAAATCATTTTGACCATTTTCTCTATATTTTAATGAAAAAGGGTAAAAATTTTGTGAGTAAAATTTCTCCTAAAGGTGATTTGAGGCTGCTTTGGAAAATTTTAAAAAATTAGGATCAGATTTGAAAAATCTTATTAATTTAATGATCAAACACTAGCTAAATTACACTAAATTACCAAAATCCAGTAAATAATTAAAGCATCTCCAATTATTTGGCCTCCAGAGAGTACGTCAAATAAAGGTTTAATTGGGGTTTGGAAAAGGAACTCAAGCAAATTTTACATCAATGTGATACCAAATACTACCATTTAAGAGAAGTCATAGTCTTGATAATTGATGTTGATAGAGAAAGAGATAATTCAGTCTTATGCTTCTTCGTTTTCGTTTCCTCCTTTTTATATGGCATAACTTTATATATCTCTCATTGATTACTTTTTAAAGTTATACAAATTTTATTTAAATATCTCGACTGAGTAATTTCACTATGTCATTTTAATATTTGTTAGTTAAAATGTCTAAATGATAATTCATACTAACTTAGGAGGCGCCGATGTATTTGACCTTTGCTTATTCTTTCATGGGTGACCTCATTTTTTTCAAAATGAACAAAAACACTCATATAAAATTATAGGCAATTACAGAATCAAAACTTTTTATTAAAGAGTTTAAAATATAAAGAAGTAAATATACAAATTAACTAAAGAAAGATTTAAATACTCTATCTACTATATAAATAAAATATCTTTTCATAAAAAAGAGTTTAGATAAATCTCTAACTCAGTACAAGTTGCTCCTGTATATGAAGGTACTGCTGCCTTTTCTAAGGAAACGAATTGTTATTTTATTCTGCATGTCATGATGATGTTAGAATGACCAAATAATGTAAATGGGTCCTATAACCCAATTTGTGTCCAAACTTTGCTACCCCAATGTACCATTAGTCATCAAAAGTAATGATTCTTTGTCTCTTAATAGGGACCATTTTCATATAAATTTAATGAAGTACGTATGAAACAATGCCAAATTTATGTTAAAAAATTATTTAATATTAAATAAATAATTTATATTAATTTAACATATATTTTATGTGTAATTAAGTTGAGTTACCGAAGCAAAATCCTTATGTTGCGATCCTTGTGTTTAGTAAACAAGGTTTACCTACTAAAGTGGTAGCAGAAAATACAAATAAAGACCTATAACTAAAGATTGATAATTAACTCAAATATTCATTTAAGGAAGATGAAGTCTTCAAAGAGAAGCAAAATTAGTTAGCAGAACTTAGATAAATTAATACTAAATGTTATTTCAATTTTAACTTAATTATAAATCCAGAAGAACACCTTACACCTCTATTTATATTTCTCTTAGGATGACTCCAGAGTCTAGATACATAACACAAATCTAGTTGGCAATTTATTCTAGAGTATTAATAGTTCCAAAAAGTCATATCAAAGTCTTTTCATAAGCTCAATGTCCCAATTCACATTGTTTTACATAATGTTGGGGAAAATGGTAAAAATATAATAATAAAATTACTTATTGGCAAAATAATGTTACTAAAAATTAAATAAAATATTACTACAATAATATCTTAAATAGTAGATGAATAATACTTGAATCATGCTAAGCACTATCCTAAAAAAATATTTTAATAGTATGAAATATTTTCTCAAAATTAACTAACTTTGAGAATATAGAAACCAACAAAATTAATTAATACAGTTAGAAAGGAGAAATTAAAGACAGTGAAGGAAGAGGGAGAACATGAGGGGAGTGAGAGCAAGAAATGATTATTGAGTATTGTTTAGCTTGCTGATGTTTTCATATAAACATATCATGTGAATATCTACTCGATTTTAATTTGATGGGTAAACATTTACCACCTATGATTACATAAATAAATAATCAATAACTTATTTTTATTCATAAAAATATTTCTAAAATTTTTCAAGGACCTAGTCTAAACATGTATAGGAATTTCAATACATAGCACGTATAAAAAATAACAAACACAACTTCCTCTCGAGAAAAGAGTAGGCAGAAACAGGTAATTAGTGTATCCCATCCCTACACTTTTAAACAACATACTTACACCCCACAAAAATTGTAACAAGAGTACTAGTATGAGTACAACACACATAGTGATAAGAATTATCATTTAATCCATCAAAATAACATGAAACTTTGAAATTTCACAGAATTAGTATAAATGTTGTTGGTAGTATCATATTAGGCTATATTTCATTTTTAAGAAAATAAACGGACTAAAAGTAATTGGGAGACAACGTTAATGAAACTCTACGTTACTGGCAATAACATTTTAGGCTTAAGACTTACCGTCAGTAACGAGTCTCTACAAATCTACCACTTTCGAATCATTGTGATAAATTTTGTTATTGTGGAGCTCGTTTTAAAGGAAAAAAGTTACTCGTAGTAACGAGTCTGTCGAATCAAATAACAAATCTGCCACCTGAGAATCTTTGTACAAAATTTAATGTCAAAGTCGTTACTATGAGTCACAATTTATGATTAAAACACTACTCTGAGTAACGATTTATGATTAAAACGTTACTCTGAGTAACGATTCTATCAAATCAAATCACAAATCTGTCATGTCACGTTCCAAGCCTACACCGTGGACGGGACTAACACTCGAAGACTATTGTTGGTCCCTAGAGAATCATTGACTTAACTTACTTACTCAGCGGAAGACTTAAACTTCAGAAAAATAACCTCAAATAAAGAACTTATGAAGAATCTTAGAATATATTTAAAGAAAGTATTTCAAACTAGCCAAAATGGCTACTCAAGACTCATAGCAAAACATCTGAAATACAAGACTAATAGACTCATAACTAATTGTCTAACTATCTATAAAACCTCTAAAACAATTGTGATTGATGTTGGGACAAACCCCACAACATCTTAATAAACTCATGAAAATAAAACTGAAAGTAATGTAAGTAGTCGTCCGAAATGCAAAGAGGCTCAACAACAGAGTCTAAACTGCTCACTGGATCAGCGATGCGCTGGATGTTGATCCTAGTTACATGCATCTGCATCATAAGACGATGCAAGCTGATTGACATCAGTACATTGAATGTACAAGTATGCGACTTGGAATGCTAAACACAACATAGAGGAATCTGAAGAAAATTACATGGCTCAACTGAACTCAATTAATAGAACTCATTTCAATATAAAGCAGTTTAAAACAAATGCAATATAAATAAAAGTTGGTAAAACATGATGTCAACTCTATATGTATGCAAAGATACCATATAACTTTGAGATGTATGTAAATACAATAAACTGTGTATATAAAAATACAATTACTTTTGTGGGAGTTTCTCTAACTAACAACCATCACTTAATAGTTATAGTGATGATACAATGTTTGTCCTCACATTGTCAGGGTCGTCCTATACCTTGCCATAAGTATAGAACCTGAACTACTAAGTGGATCCACTAGTCTATGCTAAAAAGTAGTAAAGAAATCATCTAACAAGTATGATCTTTTTCTACCCATTGTGGCTAAATGGTTGATGGTGGCTCGGAGTTTTCTAAACTCTCACCCATATCGGTGCCCAGTATTACTTTCAAAACATACTAGCTCTTTATGTTTAAAAACATATTTTCTTTCTGTGGTTTGAGATAATTGTTCAAAATTTAGCTCAAAGGCCAACTTGGAAATTAAAGTTTCCTCTCTTGCTTCATTTAGAAAGCGATTACTCTTTTCTAAAAAAATGTTTAGAGGCTATTTGAAAATCTCAGTTTCCATTCTTATTTAAATGTGAAAACATTTTAAACTTTTTGGGAATACTTAGTCCCAATATTCTTCTTTGAAGAAATGAACTTCAAACTTTATTCTTTTGCTTTTTATTTATCTTGAACTTTTAAGTCTTAAAACAAATCTAAAATCATTTGAAAAGACTTCTTGGAAAGACTCTAAGAACTTCCTAGACGTGACTCTTGACCTTCCTTGAATATGAAGTTATGGATTCAAGGTTGTAACTCTTGTTTCTAGATGATTTTTAGATATTTTGAAGTCATTTAGAGTATTTATATTCAATAGGAAGTGCTAAATACACTTTAGAAGTGCTTAAACGCATCTAAAGATGAAAATTGGATGAAAAACAATGATTCAAGCGTGTCCGAGACGCGTCGTGCCAGACCTCAATGTTTTAAAGCTCCATTTGTGTAAGACACCCAAAATTAGTTAGGGTATATAGATCCTCACTTGTGACTATAAGCTTGTTAACATGTTAATTAAGTGTTTTAAAGTATGCTTGGGTGATTTGAAGTCATTTGAAAGTCAAACGTCAAGGGACGACCAAGATTTTCGACGACTAGTCACCTAAGGGTCCTTATGTGTTTTTATGTGCTTATGTGAGTGTAATTAGCTAATGAGGTCCTTAAATGAGTAAAAATGATGTTTTTAGGCAGTTTATTGATTTCATGAGGTTTGGAGTTCAAACGTCCAAGAACATCCAAGACATTCAAAAGTTAGCTTTTGAGACATTCATGTGTGTCTTGAGTGTGCCATGCATGTTTGGATGTGCTTTACATGTTCGTTTTGGGTGAAACTTGCATGGAAGGTCTACAACATGTTAAGTTATATATTCACGTTGTAAATGCCCGGGTATGACTTCCCAAGGTCCCCACAAAGGGGTCCACAAGAAGGACCCAAGGGTTGTCGAGACACTACATTGGCAGTGTCAATCGATTGAACCAAACGACGCCCCGTTTGTTGACAAACGGCCCGTCAATGGGGGTTTCCTAGATGTTCACTTATCCTGTATAAGGCTCAGACAAAGAACAGTCCAATACCCCATCGACTGAAGCCACAGACAGCCCGTCGATGGACCTACTGGCCGTCGATGGTGGCCTGCAACTGTTGCCTAGCGATTGTTTCATTGAAGGGGTGAATGGGAAATTCACCCCATGTCCTAAACTGACCCTACTAGGTTTGTTTAGTTATTTTTGGGTGTATTTAAGAGATCAAAAACGTGATCAACCCCACTCCCAATACAATTCACCAAATTAGACTTTTCCTTCCAAAAATATTCTCTCTAGAACCTCCATTAAAGGTGAAGCTCAAGAAAAGCTTGGAGATTGGAATCCTATGGTTTCTTAATCAAATTTTAGAGGTTTTATTCTCTATTAAGGTATGGTGATCCTTCATCTCTAAGTAACCTTTCACTTGGAAAGTTCTTCTCAAAGATTTTCAAAAAAATCCATGATCAAATTTCTTCTTCTTCAATCTAGCCATGGGTTCTTCCTAAAAATGTTTTCAAAGGCTTAATCATGATGAATTGATGATAATTTATTGGTTTTAACATGAAATTCAATCCAATTGCATGATGAACCCATGTTCCTTCCCAAACTCGATTTAGCCCTTGCATGGACATTGTGATCGTGTCTTGTTAATGATTGAATTGTGATTCTATTACGTTGAATTGCTCATGTCTACTGTTAATTAAGTATATTGATGATGAATTGTGGATGAATGATCCAATTGGATCAATGTATGAAGATCTGAATATGACTAGCTTAGGTATCTATGTGTTCACTGTAACGTTGCCATTATAATGTATAAAATTGGAATTCGATTATGATAGGATGCTTGTAGATACTGTCTTATATTGATGTTATTGATGAATTTTTAGTATGAACCCAAGGTGGATCGATGCATGATAGTTTGAATAGGATTAACCTATGTAAATTTATCTTCCATGAATTCCTAATATGAAGCATGCTTACAGTGATTTCGAGTTTATTGGCAATTGTAGTAGGATATCGTTTAAGCTATGATTTCTTTAGCTATTTCCCTACATGTAAATTATTGGTTAATCTTGATTGATAATCAAGACTAGGGAAATTTTGGTTAATGATCTATGCCTATCTATTCTCTAGAATAATGGTGATGTTTTTCACTAGTTGTATCATGATCTTGTAACAATTTGTACATGGTTTCTTTCACGATTCAAGTACATTTAGCTACTGCCCTATACATGTATTGTTGATGAAAAGAGTGTATTGATAAAGGGTTGATGAATTGGTAAGTTTAATCTTCCTCTCTACTTTGCTATATTGTTGTAGTTGATGAAGCCTTGTATGGCATTGTGTGGTATGGTCCACTTATGGTGGAGGTGTTTACTCTATTGTAATTATATATGTGTTGACCATGGCCTAGAAGTCAAATTGATGAATATATGGGTGTATGGTTGTGATGATCACCTTATGTGTAACTTGTGCCTAGTCTTCTATCTAGTTGTGAATCTAGGATATGTTACTATTGTTATGAGCATGAGAATGATTATGTTAGGGTTATGTGTAGGTGTTTCCATTAATGAGATATTAAGGAATGATGACCCCTACCTATGTACCCCTAAGTTAATGCATGAATAGCAAAAGTTAGGAGTCTTAAGTGTAATAGGAAGCTTGGCTTGTCTCCTATGATATTTTATATTGTGTGGTCTATGTTTGAAAGTGTAATGTGGTCTTAAGAGGGTGCCTGCCTCAATGTGTTATTGATAGTCATTATGTGATCATATTGACTAATGTACACACACCCTCACTCTACATGGATGCATACAAATAGTATAGGATCATAGTGTCTAATGAAAGGTTGATCTCATATTCACTAAATGCTTACTACTATGTATGTAATGTAAATGTATGTGAAGTATGTTATGTATTCCATTAACTAGGATGACTTAATAGGTGTACTAGTATGCGCAAGGGTATAGGACCTTGTCTATGCATTGAACATGTGTACCTTGATAGGATAGTTCCTAGGTTTGGTTTCTATGAACATGAAAATGAATAAAAGGACATGCCATGAATATGAATTATATGCTATGATGTTAAGTATATGATATGATTAAGTATGAATGTGCATAGTGTCTTGGAGTGTTGATATGAAGGGATTGCTCTTATAGGTACACCTATAGACTTATGCACTGATATATGAACATGTGTGACATTTATGTGTTATGTGAAAGTTTTGCTCACATATAAGTACACACACACATGTATGAAAATCTAGTCAATAGAGGGTCTTTGAAGGTGTGCTCATGTGTACCCTAAAACTAGATAGGTGCTTCGATATTCTATAAGCATATGAGTAATCAATATCCTAAGCCTATGTTTTATGAAGTAAAGTAATAAAGCCTTTTGATAAAAAGGGAACTTATCTTAGCACCAAGTGAACTTGACAATGAGAGGTTTTAGCTTCCCATGAGGAAGATTCACCATTGGTTTCTCATAGAGTGTTGGCTTCACTTGGAGGAAGATTCACCATTGGATTCCCATAAGGTTTGACTTCCCTAGATGAATATTCACCTATGGTTCCACATGAGGTGGTGGCTTCCCTTTGAGGAAGGTTAATCCATGGTTTCTTATGAGATAGGCTCCAATGCTAATGAGCATGTAGAGGATCATGTATATCTCTTAGTTCCATAAATTGTGCTTGCCACATAGAATTAGAAAGTGCATTCACTTAGTATGCTAGGATTTCTGTTGATATTCTACCTTGGCTAGGTGAGAACACCTTCCATTGGTGTAAGGCTCTACAACACCAAATTCCATGTTTAGCACCCATGGTCTTAGTGTCGGTTAACGCTAGTTTTCCTTAAAGTAAATGGACAATGAAAGTAAATTAAAGACCCTAAATAGGATAACCTAAGGGTAGTTGCTTAGTGTAGGTGGGGGTATGGGACTTCACCTATGCATTGCACAAGTGGCTCTTGAAGAAAGTCCTAGGAAAGTATTCTAATGCATGTTTCTATGTATATGTTCCTTATGCATGACTTTGTAGTAATTGTCTACTTGTTGTGATGACAAATCCAGGTTTGAACCTCTTAAATGAAGATGATAAATTCTCAAAATTAGGAAGAAGAGGAGAAGCAGAAGATGAATCTACAATCTTAGGAAAGAAATGTTGATTCTCAAAGAACAACATTTCTAGAAATACAAAATTTGTGAGAACATGGATCATAGAAAATAAATCCTTTTTGCGAAGTTACTTTAACCCATAAAAGCACATTTAGTAGATTGTACAAAAAGTTTATTGCGTTGAAAGGGAGGCAAATGCACAAAACAAACATAACCAAATGTATGAAAATCACTATAATTAGGATTTTGGTGATAAAGACGAAAATATGGAGACTCAAGATTTAGCACTTTAGATGGAAATCTATTAATTAAATAAACAGCAGTAGACAAAGTTTTCACCCAATATTTAGATGGTACATAGGACTCAATCAACAATATACGAGTGACATCTAAAAGATGACGATTTTTACGTTCAACAACTTTTTTGTTGTGGTGTATATGGCCAAGACCTTTGTGAGACAATTCCTTTGTTAAGTAAGAACTTTTTGAATTCATAAGACATATATTCTCCACTATAATAGATCTTAATAATAATGATGCCCGTAGAAAATTGATTCTCAATATAAGCCAAAAATGTCTTGAACATGGAAAATACCTCATATTTAGATCAAAGAAAATACACCCACGTAATCTGACTATAATAATCTATGAATGTCACAGAGTATTTGAAATGGACATGAGAAATAATTGGTGAAATTCCCCAAACATCACTATGAATGACATCAAAATACTTTGTGGAATGACTATCAAAATTAGGAAAAGGAAGAGTTTTACTTATGCCTAATTTACAAGTGGAACAATCAATAGAAACAACCGAAAATTGATTTTATTTCTCAATAAACTAGAATATGATAAATGAGACAACATAATAGAATTTGGATGTCCTAGACGCTTATGTCAAACCTCAGTTTTACTAGCAGTAGAAGTACAAGTAAAAGATAGAACAGGAGGAATGAAAAGTGTATAGAAAACAATCTTCCAATTTTAGGACCTTCGCGGTTATCGTCCCCGATACCTGATCTTGCACAAGACAGCTATTTTGAGAATAATTCACATCACAATTGTTATCTACCAATTGTCCAACTGAAATAAGAATAATTGAGAGCTTTGGTGAAACAAAAACATTCTTGAAAATTGGAGTAATATCCCAACCTTGGTAATGGGTAAATTACTACCGATAACAATATGTATTTGTGATGGACCTTGATACTTACCAAAGTTTTAAAGGATGCTCGTTGAGTTGGTCATATGATTGGAATCACCTAAATCAACAATCCAAAAATTAGATGTAACATCATTACCTTGTAATCCCTATGCTGTAAAGGCTGACACGATCATTTGTTGTACCATTTCAGGAGTAAGAACTTGTCTCGAAGATAAGTTATCAATAGTGGAACTATTTATCCCAACTTGAGAAGTGTTGACCCTACGATTTTGATAGCACGTGGGACACTCTTTGATAATATGTCCTTGTTGCTTACAATAATTACAGAATTTCTTGGTACAATTTCTAGCAATGTGACAATATTCCTTGCAACTGTAGCATTGAGTTCTAGTCATATCTCTGCCCTTTCCTTTACCTTCAGAATGGAACAATGACATCATTTTGTTTTTTGAAAGCATTTTGTGTGACAAGACGTTGCTCTTCTCGAAGTAATTCTCTAAAGCAAACATCCAAAGAGGGAGACGGGTCATGATTCATCAAGTTAGAGCGAACACTCTGTCACGACCCAAACCCGAGCTGCAACTGGCACCCACATTTACCCTCCTATGTGAGCGAACCAACCAATCTAAACCTTAACATTTCAATGTATATCAACAGAAAATAATGCGGAAGACTTAAAACAATTCAAAACTATTATTAATATCCCCAAAATCTGGAAGTCATCAACACAAGAACATCTATGATCAAATTACTATCTAAGAATGTCTAAGAAGCTAAAAATACATAAGAAGCTAGTCCATGCCGGAAGTCAAGGCATCAAGACTTGAAGAAGAAGATCCAGTCCAAGCTAGAAGCATTAGCTCACCCTGAGATCCGGTATGACGAAGACTGGCTCGAATTACTGCTGAGTTGAAGTTGACGGAACGTTTGCTGCATTCCACAAATAACAAAGAAGAAAACATAAAAGTAGGGGGTCAGTACAACCACAAGTACTGAGTAGATATCATCGGCTAACTCAAAATAGAAGATAATATATATCAAGTAATATTATAAATCAACTATAAACTCAACATGTAGCAACAACAAGTACTATAATCATCAACAAGTACCATCAAGTTCATCCATGAGGGCTCAAGCCTCAATACCATACTCATTGGGAATTAAGTTTAGTAGATTGAGTATATTTATCATCTTTCAGATTTCATTATCTTTCTTCCTCTGTGTCGGTACGTGACACTCCGATCCCCTACCACTATGTGTCGGTACGTGACACTCCGATCCTAATTCTACGTGTCGGTTCGTGACACCCGATCCCCTATATGTGTCGGTACGTGACACTCCGATCCCCTATATGTGTCGGAACGTGACACTCCGATCCCCTACATGTGTCGGTACGTGACACTCCGATCCCCTATATGTGTCGGAACGTGACACTCCGATCCCCTATATCTACGTGTCGGTTCGTGACACCCGTCCCACTAATACTATGTGTCGGAACGTGACACTCCGATCCACTAATACTATGTGTCGGAACGTGACACTCCGATCCACTAATACTATGTGTCGGAACGTGACACTCCGATCCACTAACCTCATTCTATCCGTTCATCAAGCCTTCTCTATACCAAGGCATCACCAATCCCATTACTTTAATTCATCAAGCCTTCTTTTATACCAAGGCATCATCATTAATAACGCAGATTAAAGTTTCTTTCAAGATTTGGGATTCAATGGTTTTCATCATGCTTTGTTTTATCAAATCACATAACCATATTCATGCAAGCATACAATTAAGCATATAGACAGGTTTACAATACCACCAATACATATCATTCACTATTAAGAGTTCACTACGAATATCGTAAAATAACCATAACCTACCTCCACCGAAGACTAGTGATCAAGCAAGAATTTTCCCCAAAGCTTTCTTCTTCTCGTTCAATCTCCCTCAATTCGTTTCTCTTTTCTCTCTCTTGTTCTTTCTCTTTTTCTTATTCCAACCCTCTTTCTTTTACCCTAATTAACATATAATTAAGTGTAAAAGAGGACAATAAAATCCACTAATTAACTTAAGGTTACTTCTTTTAACCCCCAAGTAATTAGACTTATTAATATTAACCCTCTAACTTTATAATTAAGGAAAGAATAGTCCAAAGCGTCCCTTAAAACGTGTAAAGAAATCCGATTCTGCCTGGGATTTGCGCAACCTTTGACGGCCCGTCGTGCCTGCGACGGTCCGTCACGCAGGTCGTCGCAGCCCCTTAGAACTCAAGTGGACTGTGACGGTCCGTCACCCCTGTGACGGTCCGTCACCCCTGTGACGGTCCGTCACCCCTGTGACGGTCCGTCCTGCACTTCCGTCATGACGATCAGAGACTCGTTCCCTGTACCAAATTCTCAAAAGTTGAAGTGTTTTGCAACGGGAGCTCACGACGGTACGTCGTAGCTATGACAGCCCGTCCTGCAGGTCCGTCACAGATTACAGAGAGTCGATTTTCAGTACCCAATTTCAGAATTCCTAAGTATATTGAAACGAGACACTGCGACGGTCCGTCGTGCCTGTGACGGTCCGTCGTGGTGTCCATTGCCTCAGCCCATTTTCCAGAAATAAAATCTGCTGCTCAAAACGACTAAACAGGTCGTTACAATAGATACCAATTTACCCATCGTTCGTCCCCGAACGATCAAAAGAAGAAAAACAATGGCGAAAAGGAGTACCTGAATCTGTAAACAGATGTGGGTATTTTTCTTGCATATCTACCTCCTTCTCCCAAGTAGCCTCTTCAACCGGTCGATTCTTCCATTGAACTTTGATGGATGCAATCTCTCTCGACCTCAATTTGCTAACTTCTCTATCTAATATAGCAACCGGTTCCTCCTCATAGGTCAAATTCTCATCAAGCAAAACTGAATCCCAACGGATAATGTAGTTTCCATCTCCATGGTATCTTTTCAACATGGACACATGAAACACCGGATACACTCCGGACAGCCCTGGGGGCAAGGCTAATTCATAAGCCACCTCCCCTATTCGCTTTAGTACCTCAAATGGTCCAATATACCTTGGACTTAGCTTACCTCTTTTGCCAAACCGCATCACCCCTTTCATGGGTGAAACCTTCAACAAGACTTGTTCACCCTCCATGAACTCCAAGTCTCTAACCTTTTGGTCTGCATACTCCTTTTGTCTACTTTGCGCCGCTAGAAGCTTTTCTTGAATGCACTTCACCTTATCTAACGAATCCCTCAAGAGGTCAGTACCCCAAGGTCTAACCTCAAATGCATCGAACCACCCAATGGGAGATCTACACTTCCTCCCATACAATGCATCAAATGGAGCCATATCAATACTAGAGTGATAGCTATTATTGTATGAAAACTCTGCCAAAGGTAAAAAGCTATCCCAATGGCCACCAAACTCTATCACACATGCACGAAGCATATCCTCCAACACTTGAATCGTTCGCTCAGACTGACCATTGGTTTGAGGATGAAATGCAGTACTAAGGTCCAATCTAGTACCTAATTCAGCATGCAATGTTCTCCAAAATTTAGAAGTAAACTGCGTACCCCTATCTGATATTATGGAGAGTGGAACTCCATGCAATCGAACAATTTCTGAGATGTAGATTTTGGCTAACTTCTCTGCATTGTAGGTCACCTTGACCGGAATGAAATGAGCGGACTTAGTTAACCTATCAACAATCACCCAAATAGAGTCGTACTTCCCCAATGTTTTAGGAAGTCCGACCACGAAGTCCATCGCGATTCTCTCCCACTTCCATTCAGGAATGGGCATTCTTTGAAGTGTTCCTCCGGCCTCTGGTGTCATACTTTACTTGTTGACAATTTGGACATTTGGCAACAACTCAACTCAACAATTATCGCTTCATTCTACTCCACCAGAAGTGTTGCTTTATGTCACGATACATCTTGGTTGCACCAGGATGTATAGAATATCCGGAACTATGAGCCTCTGTCAAAATAGTGTTGATCAAATCATCGATGCGGGGTACACATACCCTTCCCTTAATCCTCAAAACACCTTCCTCATCGATTGTTGCTTCTTTAGCCTCTCCTTGCAACACTTTACCTCGAATCCGGATCAATTTCTCATCGTCAAACTGCTTCCCCTTAATCTTGTCAAGGAAGGAGGATCTTGCCTCCACACAAGCTAACAATCCTCCCTTATCATTTACTTCTAACCTCATGAGGTCATTAGCCAAAATCTGCACTTCTCTAGCCAATGGGCGTCTAGTAGCTTGCAAGTGAGCTAGACTTCCCATGCTTTCCCGCCTTTCTACTCAAAGCATCTGCCACAACGTTCGCCTTCCCCGGATGATACAAATAGTGATGTCGTAGTCCCCTCAGTAGTTCCATCCATCTCCTTTGTCTCAAGTTCAAATCTTTCTGAGTAAAGACATACTGTAGACTACGATCCCCGTATATATTTCACACTTACCCCATAAAATAATGCCTCCATTGCTCAATACAAATACTACCGCGGCCAATTCCAAGTCATGAGTTGGATAATTACGTTCATGCACTTTTAAATTTTCTTGAAGCATAAGCAATCACATTCTTTCTTGAATTAGCACTGCACCCAAACCCGAATAGGATGCATCACAATAGACAATGAAATTCTTACCTTCCACACTGGCAAGTAGGATAGGCGCGGTAAGTCAACAAAGTCTTGAGTTTCTGAAAGCTTTCCTCACACTCATCCGACCATACAAATGGAACATTCTGCTTAGTCAAGTTCGTCAATTGAGAAGCAATAAAAGAGAATCCCTTGACAAATCGGCGGTAGTAGCTAGCTAACCCAACAAAACTCCGTATTTCTGACACATTAGTGGGTCTTACCCAATTCTTCACACTGTCTCAATCTTAGAAGGATCCACCATCACTCCATCCTTAGAAACCACGTGCCCCAAGAAGGACACTGCATCTAGCCAAAACTCACAC
Source organism: Solanum corneliomulleri (assembly GCA_027704805.1). NCBI lineage: Eukaryota > Viridiplantae > Streptophyta > Magnoliopsida > Solanales > Solanaceae > Solanum > Solanum corneliomulleri. The sequence goes on along the minus strand of JAKWIY010001265.1, from coordinate 2,078 downwards.
TTAGAGAACTTGGCATAAAGCTTTTTCTCCCTCAACATTCCAATACTATTCTCAAATGCTCCTCATGTTCCTTCTTACTTTTAGAATATACCAGTATATCATCTATAATACGATCACAAAGAGATCCAAATACGGCTTAAATATCCCATTCATCAAGCTCATGAAAGCAGCGGGGGCATTTGTAAGACCAAGGACATCACTACAAATTCATAATGCACATACCTAGTCCGAAAAGCAGTCTTTGGCACATCCGTTGCCCGTATTTTCAATTGATGATAACCGGATCTCAAGTCAATTTTTGAGAAGACACAAGCACCTTGTAACTGATCGAACAAGTCATCAATGCGAGGAAGAGGATACTGTTCTTGATAGTTACCTTGTTCAGTTGTCTATAGTCTATGCACATCCGAACTCCCATCCCATCCTTCTTCTTCACAACAAAACCTGAGCACCCCACAGGAGATGCACTTGTCTAATGAGCCTTTGCTCAACAACTCTTGAAGTTGTGCCTTTCTCTCTTAACTCCGCGGGAGCCATTCTATAGGGGTATAGAAATGGGGCGAGTACCCGTTCAAGATCGATACAGAAGTCAATATCCTATCGGGTGGCCATACCAGGAAGATCTGGCAATTAAGATAAGAAATACAAAGGATACCATCCAAAAACTCACAGACTACTAAACACCGAAACTCAATCAAAGGTACTTGGTAGTGTCATCCTTGAGATGTGCCAAGAAAGCTAACAACCCTTTACTAACCATTTTCTTAGCATGAAGAAAGGAGATGATACGCACCGGACTGGAAGTGTAGTCGCCCTCCCACACTAACGGATCTGTCCCAGGCTTGGCTATGTCACCGTTTTAGCATTACAATCCAAAATCGCAAATTCGGAGAAAGCCAAGTCATACCCAGAATTACATCAAAATCAACCATTTCTAAGATAACCAAATCTACATAAGTGTTGCTCCCCACAAAGTTCACCAACAAGACCATATACCTTTTCAACTACCACAGACTCACCCACCGGAGTAGAAACACGAATAGGCATGTCAAGTAATTCACAATGCAAATTTAGACCATTAGCAAATGATGAAGATACATATGAAAACGTGGAGCCGGGTCAAACATACAGATGCCATGCAATCACAAACCAAAAGATTACCTGTGATAACAGCATCAGACGCCTCCGCTTCAGATCTCCCAGGGAAAGCGTAACAATGGGCCCTATCACCAGTCTGTCCGTTGCCCCTACCATGTTGTGTCGGTAGTGGCTCCAGTTTGCCCATCACCTCTGCCGTTGTGGTGATCACCATTACCTCGACCACCACGTCCTCCAGAAAAGCGGCCTCTACTATGACCACCTCTACCTCTAGCTATTGGGGGTCTGTAACTCTGTTTTGGACAATTTCTCCTTATGTCCCATCTCCCCCACATCCATAACACTCTCTGGAGTCAGGCATAGGTCTCTCGGAGAAGTGTTGACCGTTCTGAGGTGGACCCCCAACTACAGTCTGTAGTGACGACTGAATTGGTCGAACTGAGTAGCCTCCGGAACTCTGCCCTCTAGTATAAGAACCATTGAACTCTCCTCCCTTTCGAAACCTTTTTGATGTCGATGTCGTGGTGAAGTCATCTGGCTTCACTCCTTCCACCTCTATTACAAAGTCTACCACCTCTTGGAAGGATTTTGCTGTAGCCGCTATCTGTAGGGCTGAAATCCGCAATTCTGACCTCAACCCCTTCACAAAACGGCGAATCCGTTCTTGTGGACTGAAACAAAGTTGTGGGTGGCATACCTGGATAATGCAACGGAATTTGGCCTCATATGCGTTAACCGTCATCCATCCTTCCTTCTAGACTCAAGAACTCATCCATTTTTCTATCTCTCAAAGTCCTGGGATATACTTCTCCATAAACAAGCTAGAGAATGATTCCCAAGTCATGGGTGGTGCCTCTGTTTGGTTGACACTCACCTGTGACCGCCACCACATTTTGGGCGTTCCCTTGAAACTGATAACTCACGAACTCAACGCCAAACGTTCTACGATACCCATCTTGTGTAGTAGCTCATGACAATCA
>JAKWIY010001264.1:0-22874 GCA_027704805.1 Solanum corneliomulleri | reverse complement strand
GGGTTGGGGTTTCTGGTGGGGCTGAAGTAGGATAGTGTAGAAGACAATTTGGGTGAAGGTGTGTATTTAATTATCTTTTTATTAAAAGTGGTCTTTTTAAAGAAAAAAATATTTAGTTAAATAAATGTCACATGTCAAGGAGTCATTGGTAGTTTTTTTCCTGTTAAAAATCATCAGTTAATGATTATTTTTCGGTAGATGTGACATGTCCTCGTTTAACTTGTCACTTTGACAAGTCATCAACGAGTATGTTACACATACAATATAAACTTGACATATTGTCAAAAAATTATCAAAATGACAAAGTTGGGAATGACATGAAGTGTCTAAAATGATCAAAGACAAGTTAAGGTGTCTAAGTAAAAATTGATGCCAACTTTAGGTGGACACCAATGGGTTAGGCCTTAATTATTTGTTGATGTTATATCATTGTTGCATTGTTGTGAATTGTGCCTTGGATTAAAATGGTCATCTCCTCATTATTTGTGTGAAAACATCTTTTGCATTGATTCTGAGACATGGTTGTGATAAATGTTATGTGGTAAGAGAATATACCCTCTCGAGTCACATAACGCGCTCTATTATAGATACGATATATCGAGCGACGTATCACACACTGCAATATATACTATTATTAAGGGACGTGTTGTGCACCGTAATAGATGCATGGAGAGATAAGTTCATCATGGCTACGAAATTAAGAGGTAGTGGACGTGTATCATTAGGTCAGACATGCATCACTATACTTGATATTTCATTTCATTACATTACACATTTTTATCATTGATGTACTTCATTTGTGTGTTGTTGATATTGTGAGTGCCTTTCTGTGGATGTTGGATTGATGAATTAGGAGCTTGTTGTTGAGGATATGTGATTGTGAGAATGTTTTCCTTGAGTTGTGTAAATTGTGAACTTTTAGGTTGAGCAAATTTTATTCAAGTTGTAAGTGTGGAACTTCTGCTTGATGAATATGGTGTTGTTATTGAGAATATGTTGTTAGAGTGTTGTTGTTGAGTTGTGTTCTTTGTAAGCTGCAAAATATTCGGTTGAGATAGTTTTATTAATGGTGTAATTATGGAGGTTCAGATTGGGTGTAAGTAGTACTCTTATTATGTTCTCTTAGCTTGGGTTTAGAGGTTTGCTTGTGGAGTACCGTATGGTTTTGTCGTCACCCCTTTCTTCTACAATCTTTTTGTAAGTTATAAGCCCGAATCTTCATGATACCTTTTACTATCTTATTTTCTAAGTTTTCATATGGAGATTTGGGAGGTAGTTTGTCTTTTGACTGAACATTCTTACTCATGTTTATGATTTTGTTTTACTTGAAAGATAGCGGTACTTGAGACCTACGTATTTTATTTCAATTCTATTGTGTACATTAGATGCTTGTGTACGTGACAACTAGGTTGTAGGGATTTAGTAAAGTTTAGTTCTTATCCATTTTAGTAATTGTTATTAAACTTGTATTTTTATTTTATTTACGCACTTTATCAAAATGGTTGGGTTGTAGGCTGACTTTTCTTGGTGGATAAGACATGTGACATCACACCCATACTTGGCTCATTAAAATCTACTTAGTTAAGGTGTTTTATATGACAGCAATGTATAGGACAGTCATAGAAGCGTGGGCATGTTTAGTTTGAAATAGCTAGGAAGAAGCTAAGAAATGGAAATAACCATTTTTAGAAATAATTTAAAATCAGGAAATATACTTCAAGTTTGAAAAAATGAGTTGCGGTCAAATTCAAACGTCCATAACTTCTAGATTAGGATGATTTAAATGTATTGCTAGAAATAGTTAGATATCTCTTTGAATGATCATTCCAACGCCGCTGAGTTTTCACAATTTCAAGTTCGTTTAAGTACGTTATGCCCTTTGGAAGTTGGGATGTTCCTTTATGGAATTGACCAATCCAGATTTATAGACGTAGTTTGGTATTTTCCTTACCCAACTAATTAAATCCATTTTTAGTAAATTAATTGTTGTTAAAACTAAGTCAGTTCAGTTTACATTTTTAAAAATTAGAGTTAGGACTTTTGGAGAAAGAACGCCAGAGAAAGGAGAAGAAGAAAAATAAGAGTTGCCAAGAATAATCGAAATTTCTTGTGGATTAGCCATGGAATTGATCCAACAAGGTATGTGAAACTTTCATAGAGTTGGGTTCTTTCACCCACGCGCCAAACATTGTTCGTTCAACGTAATTCATCTTAAAAGAGTTTGAAAGTGGATGCTCTTGACATGTATTCTTGAATTTGAATGTTATTCTTGAATTGTGATGTTTCTAAGATCTTCACATTGAGTTTATAGTTGTATTTAGTTAGGTTCTCGAGTACATATATTGGAGTCGAAAATGACTTTGAGAAAAAATATTCGAGTTTAGGCGAATTGGGGTAGTAAAACATATAAGGAAAAAGTCGAGCACGATATGGCATGCATGTCCGCGTCGCTGGCTTTCTCCCCCAGTGAGCAAAATGTTGCTCCACGTTGTTGTTAGGACGTGGAATACTCTATATCAAAATTCAATTTCACGAGTATTTATTTAAAACATCTCTGCATCGAGGACTTGTTCGAAGATAGTGATTTCGAGACTTTTCTCATGTTTAACTATCTAAGATCGTTGCTAAATATCATGAGGCCGTTCGAAATCATAATCCTTGAATCTATAATTTATATCAGGATATTTAAGATTCATTTAATATAAAGTCAAGAAAAGTTTATCCAAATTTTCAAAGGTCTTTGGCAAATTTTATAACTTTGTTTTAAGACTTAAAGTTCAATATGAGATAAGCACAGAGTTTATATTTGAAGCTCATTTCTTCAAAAGTATATGGGAACTTAGTATTCCCAAGGAGATCTAAAATGTTTTCACGTGATATAACAATGGAAACTGAGATTTCGAAAGAGCCTTTACGTGAGTTTTCATAAAAGAGTAATCGCTTTCTTAATGAAGCAAGAGAGTAATCATTGATTTCCAAGGTAGCCTTTGATCTATGATTTTGAGCACCAATCAAAAATCATAGAAGGAAATACGTTCTTAAACATAAGATTTAATATTATATTATTTTTAAGAGTATTATTGACCACCGATATGGAGGAGATTTTAGACAACTCACAAACCTAATAAACTATGTAGCCACCATGAGTAGAAAAGGGTCATATTTTTTAGGTGATTCCTTTAGTGAATTTTAGCATATACTAGTGAATTCACTTAGTATTTCAGGTTCTATAATAATGCCAAGGTATAGGAAGGCCTTGGCAGCATGAGGCAAAATGATGTATCATCTCAATACCACTTACGTGATGGTTGTGAGTTAAACAAACTCCCATAAAAGTTAATAGTATTTTATACACAATCTATTTGTATTGTACATACATATTATATTTATATTGTATCTTTGCATACATACATTCTTAATATCATGTTTTAAACACCTTTTTTATATTGAACTTGATTTAAATTTCTTTATATCTAAATGAGTTCAGTTTTGTAGAGGTAAGTTGAGCAAGGTAAGTTGTTCAGATTTACTTTCAAGCCTATGTTTGTGTTTTAGGATTCTATCTCACATACTCGTACATTTAATATAATGATGTCAGTTGGTCTGCATCGTATAGTAATGTAGATGCAGGTAACTTGGATCGACTTCCAGTAAACTGTTTATCTAATGAGCAGTTTAGAGTTTGTTGGTAAGCCTCCTTGTTTTATTGAGGATCCATTTTCATTGATTTCACTATTAGTTTTAGTTCATTAGAATGCTGCGGGGTTTCTCCCAAAATCCATCTTAGTTTTTATAGAGGCTTCATAGATAGTCGGATGTTAGTTCACTAGTCTTTTCATTTTAATTATTCCATGTTAATACTTGAGTTAGCCTTAATAGCCAGTTGAATGTTCTTTTATAACATTCCAGTTTATGATATAAACTTATCTTTGTTGCTTTATCTTTTTCGCTAATTAAGTAAGTCAGGCCAAAGATTCTCTTGGGGCCAACAATGGTCTTTGAGTTCTAGTCCCACCCAAGGTGTAGGCTTTGTTAGTGAAAAACTTGGTATCCGAGCACAGATTTAAGAGTCTTAGGTAGTCTATGAAATCGTGTCTACAGAGTCCTATTTATTGGTGTGAAGTGCGCCACATCTATAATTAGGAAATTGCAACATTCAGGAACTTCTTTCATACTCATTTCACCCGTTAGAGTTTAATATATAGAAAGTTTCTCTCTAATTTGTGCTTGCGCGTGTTTCAGATAATCATGCATCGACAAAGAAAAAAAGAGGTCATCCAACTAGGAGAAATGTTGTAACTTAGGAAAAAAGGGTACCTAATACATCTTAAGTGCAACCCTAAGGAGAAGTTACTAATGTGTAGTTCAGAATGACAACAAGGATGCTCAGTCAAGTTGTTACTAATCAGTTTGGGCAACAGAGGGGAGCGAGGTATGAGGTGGTTGATACTTCGAGGATCCAAGAGTTATTAAGGATGAATTCTCCAAACATCATTGGTTCAATCACTACTACGGATCCGGAGTACTTTATTCATGAGCTGAAAACGATTTCTGATGTGATGCATATTGCTGATATTAAAAGAGTTGCGATAGCTTCATATCAATTAAAGAGTGTTGCTATGACTTAGTTTGATCACTGCAAGGAGGTCAGAGATGAGGATGTTCCACCTGATGTTGAGCTTTTTTTAGGAGGTCTTCTTGGGGCTATTCTTTCTCCGAGAACTGAAGGAGGCTGAGATACTAAAATTTGTGACTCTAAATCAGGAATCTCTAAGTTTTCATGAGTATGGGCTTAAGTTCACCAAACTATCCTGGTATGCTCTAGGGATGGTTGTAGACATGAGGACAAAGTTGATCTTATTTGTTATTTGGGGTATCTCGTATGTCGAGTAAGGAAGGTAGGGATGTGATGTTAATTGGCAAAAAAGATATTTCGCGGTTTATGGTTTATGTGCATCATGTTGAGGAAGAGAAGATGAGGAAAAGAGAGGAGTTTAAGAACAAGGGGGTCAAGATAGAAATGAGTACCGGCAGAAAAAAAGTAATGCAAATGGGTCATCTTTCCAAGAGAAACAGAAGGGAACTACTCCATCATATTCTAGTGCACTTGCACCTAAGAATAAAGGTGATTACTATAGTAAAAAATTCATAGCTATACCTGCTTATTCGCAAGGTAGCATTGCATAAGAAGGTATTAAACCTCCACCATGCAGGAAGTGTAGTAGGAATCATTCAGTTACTTCTCGAGCGGGCTCCACTATTTGTTTTAAATGTAGCTAGAATGGGCATGTCATGTGAGAGTGTCCACAAAATAAGAAGATAAATTTTAATGTGGGCAATAAAGACCATACTTCTTCAGTTTCTGCACAAGACATAACTGCACCTAGTGGGGCTACTACCGGTATTGGCAGGGGGGAAAATCGCTTGTATGCTATCAACAGTCGCCAAGAGCAAGAGGAGTCGCCTGATGTTGTCATTTAAATGATCCAAGTCTTTTACTTTAAAGTTTATGCTTTGCTAGATCCAGGAACGAGTTTATATTTTTAATCCCCTCATGTTTTTTCTGAATTTTGATGTTATTCTTGAACAACTTAGTGAACTATTCAGTGTTTGTGTTTCTTCACATGTTGGTGAGTCTATTATCAAGACAGAGTATGTCGTGAATGTCCCATTTTTGTAAATCAAAACAGTACCATGGGTGATCTAATTGAGTTAAATGTGGTAGATTCTTAGGTCAAACTTGGTATAGACTGGCTTCACGCCTTTTATGTCTCTGTTGATTGTATGACTCGATTGGTCACGTTTAAGTTTCCAAATAAGCCAGTCTTACAATGCAAAATCAGTTCATGAGTACCTAAGGGTCATTTAATTTCCTACCTTAAGGCAAGGAAGTTTGTTTCTAAGGGGTGTGTATATCTCCTAGTTCGAGTTAATGAATCTAGTTTTCTGATACCTCTTAATCAGTCAGTTTCAGTAGTAAAAGAGTTTCAAGAAGTTTTTCGAGAATATCTTCTTAGAGTTCGTCTCGAGAGAGATAGACTTCGGTATAGATATTCTACCATAAACTCTTCCTATATCCTTTCCGCCATAAAGATTGTCACAAACAGAGTTGAAAGAGCTTAAAGAGCAGTTGAAAGACCTCTTAGAGAAAGCTTTTATATGACCATGTTTCTCACAGAAGGCTAATCCGGTCTTATTTGTGAGGAAGAAGGATGGTTTCAATAGATTATTGTCAGTTGAACAAGGTTACCATCAAGAACAAATATCCTCTTCCAAGGATCGATGATTTATTCGATAAACTACAGTGTGCCATAAGTTTTTACAAAATAGTCCTCGGGTCTGGATATTATCATTTAAGAGTGATGGAATGTGATATTTCATATATACATTTCAGAATTCGATATGGTCATTATGAGCTTCTAGTCATGTCCTTTGACTTGACAAATGTACGAACAACGTTTGTGGACCTAATGAAAAAAGTCGTCAAACCTTATTTAGGTATGTTTGTTATCATTTTCATTGATGACATACTAATCTATTAAAGAAATGAATAATATCATGCTAGTCATCTTATAATAGCTTTTTGTGCTTTGAAAGATAGAAAGTTGTATAAAAATTTCTCTAAGTTTGAGTTTTGGCTACAGTCTCTGGCATTCTTAGGCAACATAGTGTGTGGAGAGGGAATTAAAGTTGCTACTCATAAAATTGATCCACTGCGAAATTTTCCTAGACCGAAATCTCCAACTAATTTTAGGATTTTCTTGGGTTTGATTGACTATACTAGAAGGTTCGTAGATGGGTTCTCATATATTTCATCCCCTTTGACTAAGTTATCTCATAAGACAATTATGTTTCAATGGTTTGAAACTTGTGAGAAAACTTTACGGAATTGAAAGAGAGGTTCATTACCCCAGTTTTGACTTTACCTGAAGGTACTCAAGGTTTTGTGGTGTATTGTGATGTATATAGAGTCGGCTTGAGTTGTGTATTAATGCAGAATGGAAAAGTTATAGCTTATGCCAAATAGTTTAAAGCTCATAGCAAGAATTATTCAACGCATGACTTAGAATTGGTTAGTTGTATTGTTCATTTTGAAGATATGGAATCATTATTTTTATGGTGTTCATATTTATGTGTTCACTGATAAAAATATCCTACAATATGTGTTCACTCAAAAAAAAACTTAATATCAGGCAAAGGAGCTACTTAGAATTTCTCAAGGATTTTGACATGAGTACTCTTTATCACCCAAGTAAGGCTAATGTTGTTGATGCCTTAACTAGGTATTCTATGGGTTGAGGAAGAAACATGAGAGCTAGTGAAATATGTACATAGACTTGAACACTTGGGAGTCACACTAATGAATTGCAGAAGAAGGAATATTGGTAAGGAATGAGGTTGAGTCAGTAGTTTCAGAAATGAAAGGCAAGAAAGATCAATATCACATTTGCTTGAATTGAAGGAATTTTTTCATAAAGCAAAAAGTAATTGCTTCTGAATAAGGGAGAGATTGTATGTTGAGGTATAAAGGAGGATTTTGTGTACCAATGGTGGATGAACTCCAATAGAGAATCATGGAGGAGTTCATAGCTCTTGATATTCCATTCATCGGGGTTCCACAAATATGAATCGCTATTTAAGAGAAGTCTATTGGTTGAATCGTATGAAGAAAGGCATTGCATGATTTGTTTTTTAAGTGACCAAATTTCAAAAAAGTTAAAGTAGAGCACCAAAGGCACAGTGGGTTGGCTCTAGAAATAGTACTTATGGAATGGAAGCGGGAGATGATTAGTATGGACATCATCACAAGTTTACCAAGGTCTCACGTGTAGAATGATTCCATTTGGGTGATTGTCGATAGACACAATCAACCCACTTTTTGCCGGTAAAGACTACCCATTAAACAGAAGATTATGCCAAGTTATAAATTTAGAAGTTGGTAAGACTTTATGGAGTTGCACAATTCACTTCACAATTCTGGAAATCTTTTAATAAAGGCTTGGGTTCCGAGGTGAAAATATATATAGTCCCTTTCATCCTTAGATAGATTGACAAGCAGAGTGCACTATTGAATTTTTAAAGGATATGTTGAGGGAGTGCTTGATTGATTTCAAAGGTAATTGGGATGATCACCTGCCTCTCATTGAGTTTTCTTACAACAATAGTTACAACTGTAGAATCAAAGTGCCTCTAACTATTTATGGGAGAAGGTACAGATCTCCTATTTAATTTTTGAAGTCGGTGAAGCTAGGTTGATAGGGCCAGATATTTTCCATCAAGCTATGGAGAAGGTGAAACTAATTCAATAGAGGTTGTGAACGAAACAGATTCGTCAAAAATCCTACACTAATGTTAAGAGAAAGGCGTTAGAGTTTAAAGTAGGTGATTAGGTATATCTAATAGTTTCTCCCATAAAAAGTGTTTTGAGGTTTTGTAAGAAGGGAAAACTTAGTCCGCGGTATATTGGACCTTATCGAATATACAAGAGGATTGGCCACGTAGGTTTTGAGTTTGAGCTACCACACGAGTTAGTAGCGGTTCATCCGGTATTTCACATCTCCATGTTGAAGCAATGCATGTGCGATCCTTCATTGATCATACAAACTGAAAAAATATTGAGATCTAGGATAGCTTATCTTTTGAGGAAATTCTTGTTAAGATTCTAGATCGTCAAGTTCGAAAGTTGAGAACAAAAGAGATAGCATCATTCCAGGTCCGTACGAGGAACCAATTTTTTGAGGAAGCTACTTAGGAAGCAGAGGAAGATATGAAGACCATATACCATGTTCTCTCTGAAGCAATAAAGTGCACACCAAGGTACTAATTCTCCTCTAAGTACTCTTTAAAATAGTAGTGAGCACGTTATTTGTTTGACATTTCTTGTTGGGTGTTTGAACTAGATGTTACCACCCTTAACCTAGAAAAAATGATCTTATTTGAGGAAGATTTCTCCAAAGGGAAGATACTATAACATCTCGCAATTCGAAATATCTAGGAAGAAGTTAAGAACTGGAAATAGCCATTTTTGGAAATAATTAAATATCTAGAAATTTACTTAAATAGAAAAAGTGACTTTTTGGTCAACTTCAAGCGTTCATAACTCCTAGCTTAGGAAAATCCTGATCTGGCGGTCTTTTTATGAAGGGAATAATCCCCCCTAACGGCTCAGAAGGGACCAGAGTCATTTATCTCATTAGGTATTTCATGAGAATTTCCTTTCATTACAACCCTTAATTTTTGATATTACCACACCATCATTATCATATCATAGTAAGGCACATAATTATTGACAATGAACCTTATATCATCAGACAATAATCATAACCTTAAAATTGATATAGTCATGAAATTTCAATTATATTCATCATTCTCTCACTTATAAAATATTATCACAATTAATACTTCAATTGAACATGATCATCAAGTACAAGGCATTACAACTGAAGAAAAAGATTATAGATCACAAGGTCTTACCAATTCACATTCAAAGACTTCCTCAAGGTCTTACAATTAACCAACCATATTCACCCATCAATAGGCATAATGGCATCATACAATAGAAACATATACAAGAACGAACTCAATTGTATTATCACTCAAAAATTAAACATCAATCCTAAACCAAGGGTTAGGGGAATATGGTTCATCCTGAAATCATAAAGAATTAGATTCAATCCCAACAATACATTACCGTAGGTAGTCCATGAATAAATTAGAATAGATAAAACAAGTCTAACAATTAATACATTCATCAGTTTCAATAAATTTATAAACAAGATCAAATATTTGGGAAAATTAGGAGAAAAGACATGACCTACACGAATTACAAGTATACAACATCAATAACTCAATGATTTACTTTTCATTAGCCCTTTCTAATCACAATTAATCGATCATCGATTTAAAGATTAGAAGAAACCCCTTGGAATTAGATGATTTAGAAATCAACATCGATAGAACCTCTTTGGGAAATGAATTCAAGAGTGAGGAGTACATACCATAATGAAGATTTATCCACAAAATTTAAGTATGAACCTTGGACAATTTGTCTTCTTCTGCAAGCTTCTTTGTTCTTCTAATGGAGGATAAATAGTGAAAGACAATGTAGAGAGACGTGATATCTTTTTGATTTTTTATTTGGGTATTTTATTTGAATGATTAAGTGTGAGGTAAAACAAATTTGAAATAATAATATAACCTTTGTCGGAAAACAAGTCCATGTTGAAGAGCTGTTCTCGCGAGTTGTTCTAAATTAATATTTGAACCGGAAGAGTCGTCTAAGTGTACCCGATGTAGACAAAGATTGTTAGCCAAGATGGGACCAAGTCTGCGAAGCAGAGACATTTCTGCCAAGTGTAATTTCCTTCTATCTTTGGCAGCTTGCATGGCAAATGTTTGGATCCCTTCGTGGACCCAAAAGGGCGATTCTTGCAAGGTCAGACATGGATTCTTTCACCCTATATACATTATTTTACCTATTTAAAGAATTTCTACAAGTTCTATAGCATCTATCTTCTAATGTGTAATGTGTTGCCTTGTGATGAATCACTAACTCAGGAGTCCTTGAAAGCCTTGATCTACGAAAATGACATATACTTGTACCCAATGCATGCAGAATCACAAGTGGCACACAAAATATTCTCATCATTGAGGCCATACAAATTGAACATTCCAAAAACATCTACAGACCGGAGCATGGATACGGCAATACACATTCAAACCTTCATGAAACCTAATGGCATTTTATTAGTTCAAGTGCACTAGCTTCCGAATTCATGAATGTTTCTTGACTTTTAGGCTCTAACACTTCATAACTAGTTTTAATATATTAAGATAGGCTTATAAATAGTGTTTTAGGATTAAGTCCATCATGTGAGGCTCTAGATGAGGTCATGGACTTTCCTAGTGTCATAGGTATATTGAAGTAACCTTCTCTACATTGTGTATTATAGATATTTAAATTGTGATTATTGGTATGGTCCACCTATGGTGACAGCATTTATGTGATATGCTTGTGAATAATGTGTACTTGTCATCATTACTTTGAGAATTGTGAATAATGTGGCCTTGTTGACATTACTTTATGATGTATGATACTATGATATTACAATTTGAATATTTGATCATTGTGATGGTATACATGATTTAGGTGTATATATCTGAAGTCGAAGCATGTGTTCTTCTAAGTGATTATGTGTGATCATGGAAGGTTATATTAGTGTTGTATATTTGTATACTTAATATTGATGTACGAATGTCTCAAAGTTGACTATATAAGTCATATGTTGGATTACATTAATGTTTCTATAAAAGTGTGTAGGGTGACTTGTAGTTGGCTTAGTTTACCCTATGTGCTACTTGGATGTGATTGTAAATATTACAACATGATGGTATGTGTGTCTTGGTTTGGTAGAGCTATGTCACTTTGCTTGATACTTGAAGAATGTGAATATGAATCCTTGACATAGGAGGCTAAAATACCTTTGTCATGTATGTATATGTGTAAATTATATATAACCTTTGATATAGTTAAGAGGGTCATTTACTTTGAACCTTCTAGAAAGGAGATTATGACACCTTGATGTTGAAAGTCGTAAGGGTATCCTTCTTATGTGAATGGTGGACTTAGGGGTAGGTTGGCTGGAACAACATGAAACCATCCTTAAAAAAGTAATTGGGCTATCCTCTTTGACCATTGTGAGGAAGCCCTAGTAGAACTCTCTTGTAAGGTATATTATTATTTAATTTGGTTATGAATTCTATATGGTACCTCTTCAAATGCCCTTGTGATTAAACTACTCTATCAAAACTAAGGATAGCATCGAGTGAGTTTGCTTGGGAAGTGACTCTTCTTGAGATTATACTAGATTACAGAGAAAGCCTTGATATTCCTTAACCATATTCCTATATGGGATATGTCATAGTTCTACCCTTGGCAAGTATAACACCCTTCATTTGGAGTAGGGTAGATTCCGGATTCCATGCCTAGCTAGTATCGTGTATGGAAGTTATTGTCTATTATCATCACGTGGTATACATTCATTTAATGGATAATTCTACAATGTTTAGGTAGTGTAATGAGATGCTTTCTAGACATGGCATGAGTAGGCTTTGAAGGTGCTAACGTCTAGCTCCCGTAGGTCTTTCAAAATCCATTATGTAAAGTCCTTAATTGTTGAATGTCTCTTTAATGATTTAATGAACCGAATAACTTATGTTAAATTCATGTTAATACAATAGTGCATATCTAGAGTAACTTCTTGTAGGGGTTTAAATTGAAAAAAAGTGAATAATGTTATCATAATAATCCTTGAGAATCTTTTAGTTGTGTAGGAAGGGGTTGTATGGGCAGCCACTTCATCTCTCACTCAATTTAGCCTTTGGAGGACCTTTGGTAGGAGAATCTTATGCTTGCATGATTTTAAACAATTATATGCTACATTGTGTAATATGACTTATATGTGTTTATGTTGACTTGTAAGTAACTCTTATATTTGTTTTATGAGGTTTCCTTAAAAAAAAGCATGTTTTTATAGAAATATTCTTTTAGCATGGTTTTTTTCACCATACTTAGTGCATCCTTATGTACTAATTCCATGTATTTTGTCTATCTCTAAATGTGTAGGTGGCATTTGAGCGTAGGCTTTGATAAGAAGCTTGGATTAGTTTTCATCAAGCAAAGTTGGGGTATGTCCTCAATAGATCTGAAGACATTACTACGTTTACTTTTCATATTTAAGACATTGTATTAGATTATTTAATATCTATTATGTTGATCTATGGGTCGTGACCTAAAATATTTGTTTGTCTAAGATTTCGACTTTGACACTTAGATATCCTTACAATTTTTTATGGAAGGTATTTTGAAGTATCATTCTATTGTGTGAAAAGTTTTAATTCCACAATATTTTTCGTACATATATGCGATGAAATTATGTTGAAGGTCTTTTACAAGACCTTCGAGAGGTGTAGTATGCGGTGACGTGATATAAGGTAATGCCATATCTTCTAGGGTTTGCTCTCGAGTCGTGATAGTGTCCCTCAACTACTAATGGAGATTGATGCTTGCTTTATAACCTAGATTCCCTATTTTAGGGTTAACTGCAGCCCTTTTATTGTCCATTTCTTGCAAAGTTCTATTCAGTTTAGGATCACATGGAGTAAATTGTTTCCCTCGGATCTATGTACTTTATGAAATATACTAGAGCTAGACCAGAGAGAAACAAAAAGAAAATAGAAGTTAAATCATGAAATAGTTGACTAAATTTCAATAATGCAAGAAAAACTAATCTAACAG
Source organism: Solanum corneliomulleri (assembly GCA_027704805.1). NCBI lineage: Eukaryota > Viridiplantae > Streptophyta > Magnoliopsida > Solanales > Solanaceae > Solanum > Solanum corneliomulleri. The sequence goes on along the minus strand of JAKWIY010001264.1, from coordinate 9,577 downwards.
CCAATTTTCACGGCATCTGAGCCAAAATTTGATACAATAAAATTATAACTCCTTTAAGAAAAATAGACGATCATTATTAAGTAGAGAACCCAACTAGTAGGTTGGGGTTGATCCTACGAGGAAAGTAGTTTAGAATTAACTTTAACCCACAATTTTATTTGTTTCGTCAATGTCTTTCAAAAACTAGTAAGTAAAAAGGGGGGTTATGAAACAAACTTTATTAAGTATTATGATTAACAAGTGAACAAAATTATTCTTCGGTTGTTACCAAGATGAAAAAGTTACTAGGGTATATGTGTTCCCTAAATGTTCATAACACAGTATTCCTAGCAATAACCATCCTTCCTAGTGTATTTACATGCAAAGTGATAATTTAGGTATCTCTAAATCATTGGTGCGGCATCTAGAGAATTTCACACCCAACACCTTTGTCCAACTATGTTGTGTATCTTCACTTAACCCCCACCATTACCTCATATTAGACATCATAATCTATGTATGGCTTAGTTATTACTTCACATAAATCAGCACAGGCCTAATAGAGAGTATCACACTAAATCTATGTTGATAATTAATTTCTCATTAACTAAATCCTTTGTCCATCAATTAGAAACAAGGCGAGTTCTAAAGTTGTCAACTGTTAAAGATACTTCTAAAAGAAAGAATTATCAATGCATGCAAAAACACTGTTCAAGAATATTTTAATTACAAGGATTACTTTGTTAATTACCCATGGTTCGCACAAATCTAGTTGTGAATTTAGATACCCATACTAAAAAGATCAAAATTCATAGTTTTAAATTGTCACGACCCAAATCGGGCCGCGACTCGCACCCACATTTACCCTCCTATGTGTGCGAACCACCAATCTAAACCTTTAACTGTTAATACAATAATCAACAAAAAAAAGCGGACTTAACTCATTAATAAACAATTCAAAACTATTATTATTATCCCCAAAGTCTGGAAGTCCATCATCACAAGAACATCATCTCAAAATACTAAACTAAGAATGTCCTAAGCGCTAAAACATAAAAACTAGTCTATGCCGGAAGTTCAAAGCATCAGACTTGAAGAAGAAGATCCAGTCCAAGCTAATGCGTTAGCTCACCCTGAATTTCCGATGGAGTGAAGACTGGCTAGATCTACTGTTGAGTTGAAGTGGAACGGAACATTTGCTTCATTACACAATAACAAAGAAGAAAGCATAAAAGTAGGGGGTCAGTACAACCACAAGTACTGAGTGATATCATCGGCCAACTCAAATAGGGAACAGTATATATCATATAATGTAAATCAACTACAATACTCACATGTATCAACAACAATATTAATTCATCAATAAATACCATCAAGTTCATCCATGAGGGCTCAAGCCTCAATACCATACTCATTTGGGAATTGGGTTCATTATATTGAGTATATTTACATTTTCAAGATTCATTATCTTTCTTCCTCTTGTGTCGGTACGTGACACTCCGCTCCTCTATTTCTATCCTGGTGCCGGAACGTGGCACTCCGATCCTCATATACTATCCTGGTACCGGAACGTGGCACCCGATCGATATTCTATCCTGGTGTCGGAACGTGACACTCCGATCCTCATATTCTATCCTGGTACCGGAACGTGGCACCCGATCCATATTCTATCCTGGTGTCGGAACGTGACACTCCGATCCTCATATTCTATCCTGGTACCGGAACGTGGCACCCGATCCATATTCTATCCTTGTGTCGGAACGTGACACTCCGATCCTCATATTCTATCCTGGTACCGGAACGTGGCACCCGATCCATATTCTATCCTGGTGTCGGAACGTGACACTCCGATCCTCATATTCTATCCTGGTACCGGAACGTGGTACCCGATCCCCTAATTCATCAAGCCTTCTTTTATACTAAGGCATCATCAATCTCATTATATAATTTATCAAGCCTTCTTTTATACTATGGCATCATCAATATCATTATATAATTCATCAAGCCTTCTTTTACACCAAGGCATCATCATTAACAAGTGAATTAGGGTTCTTTCAAGATTTTGGATTCAATAACTTCATCATGCTTATTTTATCATAATTTCATAATCACAATCATGCAAGCATACAATTAAGCACATAGCAGGGTTTACAATACTATCAATACATATCATTCGCTATTAAGAGTTCACTACGAATATCGTAAAATAAACCATAACCTACCTCCACCGAAGAATTGAATTCAAACAAGCAAATTCCTCAAGCTTTGATATTCCTCTTCGTTTCTCCTCTCACGTTCAATCTCTCTTTCCCTTGTTCTTTCTGTTTGTTTTATTCAAACCCTCTTTCTCTTACCCTAATTAACATATAATTAAGTGTAAAAGAGGACAATAAAACCCACTAATTAACTTAAGGTTACATCTTTTAACCCCCAAGTAATTAGACTTATTAATATTAACCCTCTAACTTTATAATTAAGGAAAGAATAGTCCAATGCGTCCCTTAAAACGTGTGAAGAAATCCGATTCTGCCTGGGACTTGCGCAACCTCTGACGGCCCGTCGTGACTGAGACGGTCCGTCACGCAGGTCGTCGCAACAGCCTAGGATCCCACTTTTTACTAAGTGCACTGTGACGGTCCGTCACACCTGTGACGGTCCGTCCTGCACTTCCGTCATGACGGTCAGAGACTCGTTTCTTGTACCAATTTCTCAAAAGTTGAAGTGTTTTGCAACGGGAGCTCACGACGGTTTGTCGTGGATGTGACGGCACGTCCTGCAGGTCCGTCACAAATTACAGAGAGTCGATTTTCAGTACCAATTTCAGAATTTCTAAGTATGCTGAAACGATACACCCTCGACGGGCCGTCGTGCCTATGACGGTCCGTCGTAGTGTCCGTAGTCTTGGCCAGTTTTTCCAGAAATAAAATCTGCTGCTCAAAACGACTAAACAGGTCGTTACAATAGATACCAATTTACCCATCGTTCATCCCCGAATGATCAAAAGAAGAAAAACAATGGCGAAAAAGAGTACCTGAATCTGTAAACAGATGTGGGTATTTTTCTTGCATATCTGCCTCCTTCTCCCAAGTAGCCTCTTCAACCGGTCGATTCTTCCATTGAACTTTGATGGATGCAATCTCTCTCGACCTCAACTTGCGAACTTCTCTATCTAATATAGCAACCGGTTCTTCCTCATAAGTCAAATTCTCATCAAGCAAAACTGAATCCCAACGGATAATGTAGTTTCCAATCTCCATGGTATGTTTTCAACATGGACACATGAAATACCGGATGCACTCCGGACAGCCCTGGGGCAAGGCTAATTCATAAGCCACCCCCCTATTCGCTTAAGCACTTCAAATGGTCCAATATACCTTGGACTTCGCTTACCCCTTTTTCCAAACCGCATCACCCCTTTCATGGGTGAAACCTTCAGCAAGACTTGTTTCACCTTCCATGAACTCCAAGTCTCTAACCTTTCGGTCTGCATACTCCTTTTGTCTACTTTGCGCCGCTAGAAGCTTTTCTTGAATGCACTTCACCTATCTAACGAATCCCTCAAGAGGTCAGTACCCCAGGTCTAACTCAAACGCATCGAACCACCCAATGGGAGATCTACACCTCCTCCCATACAATGCTTCAAATGGAGCCATATCAATACTGGAGTGATAGCTATTATTGTATGAAAACTCCGCTAAAGGTAAAAAGCTATCCCAATGGCCACCAAACTCTATCACACATGCACGAAGCATATCCTCCAGCACTTGAATCGTTCGCTCAGACTGACCATCGGTTTGAGGGTGGAATGCGGTACTAAGATCCAACCTAGTACCCAATTCAGCATGTAATATTCTCCAAAACTTAGAAGTAAACTGCGTAGCTCTATCTGATATAATGGAGAGTGGAACCCCATGTAATCGAACAACCTCTGAGATGTAGATTTTGGATATCTTCTCTGCATTGTAGGTCACCTTGACCGGAATGAAATGAGCGGACTTAGTTAACCTATCAACAATCACCCAAATCGAGTCGTACTTGCCCAATGTTTTAGGAAGTCCGACCACGAAGTCCATCGCGATTCTCTCCCACTTCCATTCAGGAATGGGCATTCTTTGAAGTGTTCCTCCGGGCCTCTGGTGTTCATACTTTACTTGTTGACAATTGGGACATTTGGCAACAAACTCAACAATATCTCGCTTCATTCTACTCCACCAGAAATGTTGTTTTAGGTCGCGGTACATCTTGGTTGCACCAGGATGTATCGAATATCCGGAACTATGAGCTTCTGTAAGAATAGTGGTGATCAAATCATCGACGCGGGGTACACATACCCTTCCCTTAATCCTCAAGACACCTTCCTCATCGAGTGTTGCTTCCTTAGCCTCTCCTTGCGACACTTTATCGCGGATCCGGATCAATTTCTCATCATCAAACTGCTTCCCCTTAATCTTGTCAAGGAAGTAGGATCTTGCCTCCACACAAGCTAACAATCCTCCCTTCTCATTTACTTCTAACCTCATGAGGTCATTAGCAAAAATCTGCACTTCTCTAGCCAATGGGCGTCTAGAAGCTTGCAAATGAGCTAGACTTCCCATGCTTCCCGCCTTTCTACTTAAGGCATATGCCACAACATTCGCCTTTCCCGGATGATACAAGATAGTGATGTCGTAGTCCTTCAATAGTTCCATCCATCTCCTTTGTCTCAAGTTCAAATCTTTCTGAGTAAGGACGTACTGTAGACTACGATGATCCGTATAGACTTCACACTTAACCCCATATAGATAGTGTCTCCATTGCTTCAGTGCAAATACTACCGCGGCCAACTCCAAATCATGGGTCGGATAGTTACGTTCATGCACCTTTAATTGCCTCGAAGAATAACCAATCACATTCTTCTCTTGCATTAGCACTGCACCCAAACCCGAATAGGATGCATCACAATAAACAATGAAGTTCTTACCCTCTATTGGCAAGGTAAGGATAGGTGCGGTAGTCAACAAAGTCTTGAGTTTCTGAAAGCTTTCCTCACACTCATCCGACCATACAAATGGAACATTTTGCTTAGTCAAGTTCGTCAGTTGGGAAGCAATAGAAGAGAATCCCTTGACAAATCGGCGGTAGTAGCTAGCTAGCCCCATAAAGCTTCTTATCTCTGACACATTAGTAGGTCTTACCCAATTTTCACCGTCTCAATCTTAGATGGATCCACCGTCACTCCATCCTTAGAAACCACGTGCCCCAAGAAGGACACCGCATCTAGCCAAAACTCACACTTAGAGAATTTCGCATAAAGCTTCTTCTTCCTCAATAACTCTAACACCATTCTCAAATGCTCCTCATGTTCCTTCTTACTCTTGGAGTATATCAGTATATCATCGATAAACACGATCACGAAGAGGTCCAAATATGGCTTGAAAATCCCGTTCATCAAGCTCATGAAAGCAGCAGGGGATCATTATAAGACCAAAAGACATTACCACAAATTCATAATGCCCATACCTAGTCGGAAAGCGTCTTTGGCACGTCCGTTGCTCGTATTTTCAATTGGTGATAACCGACCTCAAGTCAATTTTAGAGAAGACACAAGCACCTTGTAATTGGTGTCGAACAAGTCATCAATGCGAGGAATGGGATATTGTTCTTGATAGTTACCTTGTTAAGTTGTCTATAGTCTATGCACATCCGAAAACTCCCATCCTTCTTCTTCACAAACAAAACCGGAGCACCCCAAGGAGATGCACTTGGTCTAATGAAGCCTTTGCTCAACAACTCTTGAAGTTGTGCCTTTAACTCTCTTAACTCCGCGGGCGCCATTCTATAAGGGGGTATAGAAATGGGGCGAGTACCCGGTTCAAGATCGATACAGAAGTCAATATCCCTATCTGGTGGCATACCAGGAAGATCTGCAGGGAACACATCAAAAAACTCACAGACTACCGAAACCGACTCAATCGAAGGTACTTGAGTAGTGTCATCCTTGAGATGTGCCAAGAAAGATAAACACCCTTTACTCACCATTTTCTTAGCACGAAGAAAGGAGATGATACGCACCGGATTGGAAGTGTAGTCACCCTCCCACACTAACGGATCTGCCCCAGGCTTGGCTAACGTCACAGTTTTAGCATTACAATCCAAAATCGCAAAATTCGGAGAAAGCCAAGTCATACCCAGAATTACATCAAAGTCACCCCATTTCTAAGATAACCAAATCTAAATAGGGTTGTTGCTCCCATAAAATTCACAAACAAGACCTATATACCTTTTCAACTACCACAGACTCGCCCACCGGAGTAGAAACACGAATAGGCATGTCAAGTAGTTCAAAATGTAAGTTTAGACCATTAGCAAATGAGGAAGATACATTAGAAAATGCGGATCCAGGATCAAACAATACGGAAGCCATGCAATCACAAACTAGAAGATTACCTGTGATAACAGCATCAGATGTCTCCGCCTCCGATCTCCCAGGGAAAGCATAACAATGGGCCCTTTCGTTTGTTTGCCCGTTGCCCCTACCATGTTGTGATGTAAGGGGCTCCAGTTTGCCCATCACCTCTGCCGTTTTGGTGACCGCCATTACCTCGACCACCACGTCCTCCAGAAAAACGGCCTCTACCATGACAACCTCTACCTCTAACTATTGGGGGTCTATAACTCTGTTTTGGACAATATCTCTAATATGTCCAATCTCCCGCATCCATAGCACTCTCTGGGTTCATGCATAGGTCTCTCAGAGAAGTGTTGACCGGTCTGAGGTGGACCCCCAACTACAGTCTGTAGGAAGACTGAATTGGTCGACTTGAGTAACCTCCGGAGCTCTGTCCTCTAGAGTGAGAACCATTAAACTCACCTCCCCTTCGAAACCTTTTTGACGTCGATGTCGTGTTGAAGTCATCTGGCTTCACTCCTTCCACCTCTATCACAAAGTCTACCACCTCTTAGAAGGATGTTGCTGTAGCCGCTACCTGTAAGGCTGAAATCCGCAATTCTGACCTCAACCCCTTCACGAAACGGCGAATCCGTTCTTGTGGACTGAAACAAAGCTAGGTGGCATACCTGGATAATGCACGGAATTTGGCCTCATATGCGTTAACCGTCATCCTACCTTGATCTAGACTCAAGAACTCATCCCTTTTTCTATCTCTCAAGTCCTTGGGATATACTTTCCATAAACAAGCTAGAATGATTCCCAAGTCATAGGTGGTGCCTCTGTTGGTTGACACTCAACATGTGACCGCCACCACATTTTGGCGTTCCCTTGAAACTGATAGCTCACGAACTCAACGCCAAACCGTTCTACTATACCCATCTTGTGTAGTAGCTCATGACATCAACCAGAAAAATCGTAGGCATCCTCTGATTCTGCGCCCTTAAAGACTGGAGGTTCAATTTCAAGAACTTACTGAAAAGTTCATGCTGATCATTTGTCATAATAGGCCAGTAGTCAGACACGTGGAAATGTGCCTATTCCCAATGATGCATCCATGCGGGGAGCCATAGTAGCCGCATGTCGTATCTCTGAAACCGGAGTGTTGGTGCAGAAAACCACTGGAGGTGCCTGACCCTGATCGGATAACCCGCTAAGATAAGCAAGTACCTGGTTGATCATCTCTGGGGTAGGTTGGGGTGGCATTTCCTCATTTTGCACTTGTTCATCTCCCCTTCTTCACCCTCTCTTATCACCTCCTCGGTCGGTGGAGGAGTCACCGCCCCTAGTATCAGATGGCTAGTGGGCTCGTCTCTCATCTAGAGGACGCCCTACCACGACCTCTTCCACGGCCTCTTGCCGCTTCTCTTCCTCAAGCTACAGCCCCAGTGGGCTGGCTCAGTCTTTCTTGTCTGTGCCTGTTGTTGCTTGCTGGTGTGGTCGTTGCTCTAGTTCTAACATCTGCGAAATAGAGTGAAGATGGTCAGTAGGTACCAATTTGTATCATCTAGATACCAATTGGACTCAAGTAGTAGCCACGAAAGAAAGAAATGAAAAAATGGAATTTCCTAAAGTCTTCAAGCCTCTCAAAGCAGAAAAGTAAAGGCATCCCCCTACCATTCCTTAAGACTCTACTAGACTCGTTCTTGTGTGATGAGACCAACGAACACCTAATGCTCTGATACCAGTTTGTCACGACCCAAATCGGGGCCGCGACTGGCACCCACATTTACCCTCCTATGTGAGGGGAACCAACCAATCTAAACTTTAACATTTTAATACAATATCAACAAAAGAAATGCGAAGACTTAAACTCATTAATAAAACAATTCAAAACTATTATTATATCCCCAAAATCTGGAAGTCATCATCACAAGAACATCTATCTCAAATTACTAAACTAAGAATGTCTAAGAAGCTAAAACAAGTAAAAACTAGTCCATGGAAGTTCAAGCATCAAGACTTGAAGAAGAAGATCCAGTCCAAGCTAGACGCGTTAGCTCACCCTGAATTTCCGATGGATGGAGTGAAGACTGGCTAGATCTACTGTTGAGTTGAAGTTGACGGAACATTTGCTGCATTACACAAATAACAAAGAAGAAAACATAAAAGTAGGGGGTCAGTACAACCACAAGTACTGAGTAGATATCATCGGCCAACTCAAAATAGGGAACAGTATATATCAATAATAATGTAAATCAACTACAATACTCAACATGTAGCAACAACAATATTAATTCATCAATAAATTCCATCAAGTTCATCCATGAGGGCTCAAGCCTCAATACCATACTCATTTGGGAATTGGGTTCATTAGATTGAGTATATTTACATTTTCAAGATTCATTATCTTTCTTCCTCTTGTGTCGGTACGTGACACTCCGCTCCTCTATTTCTATCCTGGTGCCGGAACGTGGCACTCCGATCCTCATATAACTATCCTGGTACCGAACGTGGCCACGATCCGTATTCTATACTCACGGTGTCGGAACGTGACACTCCGATCCTCATATTCAATCCTGTACCGGAACGTGGCACCCGATCCTATTCTATCCTGCTGTCGGAACGTGACACTCCGATCCTCATATTCTATCTGGTACCGGAATGTGGGCACCCGATTCCATATTCTATCCTTGTGTCGGAATGTGACACTCCGATCCTCATATTCTATCCTGGTACCGGAACGTGGCACCCGATCCATATTCTATCCTGGTGTCGGAATGTGACACTCCGATCCTCATATTCTATCCTGGTACCGGAACGTGCGTGGTACCCCGATCCCCTAATTCATCAAGCCTTCTATTATACTAAGGCATCATCAATTCATTATATTAATTTATCAAGCCTTCTTTTATACTAAGGCATCATCAATATCATTATATAATTCATCAAGCCTCTTTTTTAAACCAATGCATCATCATTAACAAGTGAATTAGGGTTCTTTTAAGATTTTGGATTCAATAACTTCATCATGCTTATTTTATCATAATTTCATAATCCAATCATGCAAGCATTACAATTAAGCACATAGCAGGGTTTACAATACTATCAATACATATCATCGCTATTAAGAGTTCACTACGAATATCGTAAAATAAACCATAACCTACCTCCACGAAATTGAATTCAAACAAGCAAATTCCTCAAGCTTTGATATTCCTCTTCGTTTCT
>JAKWIY010001263.1:0-22847 GCA_027704805.1 Solanum corneliomulleri | reverse complement strand
CACAAAAGAAAGAACCCAAAATTCTAAGCTAAAAATCAGCAATTATGGCAGCAACTACTTACAAGATTTTACCAAAAATGAAGCTCCAACCGCCAAAACCAACAAACACCACGACGATCCTCACGCAAAACCCCCACAATATAGGCTCTTAAATCACTGATTCGGACCTAAAATAGCCAGAAATCACCTTCTAAAATTTCCCAAAACTTGTGCTCGAAAATGAGCTATGACAGCATTTTAAAACCCAAAATTTACCTCAAATCGTGTCCCCAAATCAGATTCCAAGCTCACAATGCGTTTCCCTCGAAAAAATCTCACAAACTTAGCCTTTGAATCGCCCAATTCGGAGTTGTATCGCTCAAGATATCAGATTTCAAAGTAAGACTGAAAGCTGAAAGTGGGTTTTTTATAAGGGCTGCACCAGATTCAGCTTTGCCTACTTCTTTAAAGTCTTCCGACGGGTGCTCGGAATCCGTTCGGAACCTGATAAAAATAAAATAGATATGCTAACCCTACCAAAGTCGACATTCCGAACTCAAAAAGGGCAGTCGAAAATTTCATCAGAGGTCATCTCGATAAAATGTGGGTCCCACTTCCATTGGCCATTTTAAGTCAAAAACAACAAAAGGGCTCGGAAAAATATAAAAACCTCAAAAATCGAAAGAAGGGTCAAACTAGACCAAATCGACATTCCGGAGCTAACCGCGCTGACGGAATTCTCATCCGAGCGCGTTTACTCAGAATGTTGACTAAAGTCAAACTTAGCCTTTAAACTTAAGTTAAAACGCTAATCCCACCAACTCACACTGAAAACTTTGGTAGTCATGTCGACAATGCTACTAGACTAAAAAGACCCTTCCGGAACTGATGATGGAATCGTCAGAATTAGATTCTGATGTCTCTTCTTGAATTTTGATCGACGAAAATGATCGTTCAAGGTTCATAAGCTTCAAAAATACTAAAACTCACACAATAACAAAAACAAATGACCAGGTGACCGATCTGTCAGTCCCAGCAAGTCATAAATGACTTGGAATCGCTATAGGAACGCTCTAAACGATGCACAGAAGATAAAACACTAAAAATGACAAGAAGGGTCATTACAATGAATTCATAAAGGTAACCATTGAGGTTGGTATGTTCTGGACTGACCATGATCAATACATAAAGGAAGAGTTTGTCTATTTTCTTTTTAAAGAAAACATCAAAAGGGTAAAAGGTTCGTTGACCTAATGGATCAAGGAAGTTTATGGTGAGATATTTCATCAACTATTAATAAGGGAAGATATAGTCAAAATCAAATAAATTTGAGGAAGCTCGTAATGCTGAAAACAAAAAAGTATTGCATATAGTCCAGGCAAACTATAAAAAGTACTTACATTTTGAGGAGGTTTTTTCGCCTCGGTAAGTTGGTTATGACTGGTTTGATAGTGTACATGGAATACTATATCTTTTGACAACATTGTTAATGGTACAAGGAAAGACTGCAATAATAGAATTCAAAATTGACAAGGAGAGTGGTGGGTGAATAAAAGTGAGATAGTTGTTGAAGCAGTTTAAATCTATGAGGATTAGTTTACCCAAGATAGAGATTCTACATTATTTTGGTTGTTTACACATATTCCATTGTTGTTGCAAACAAAGAAAATATTGGTTTATATAAATAGACTGATAACTAGGATGTAAATAGGGTTGTTTTCAAGATATTGTCATAATAATTCAAGAATCCATTGCTGGTAATACTCTTTCTAAGTCTATTATTCATACTAAGTTGTCTTATTCCCCTAAAATTACCCAGTAAACACCTTTTGCAGACTTGAGATCAATCGATTTGAATATATTATCAACAAAATTCTACCTAGAGTAGTTCATGAATGAATAGAAGGTATGTCCCTAAACTCATATCTGCAAATCAATCTGACTTTATATAAAATTTTCTATTAACACAAAATATTGTCATAAAAATCAGGAAAGAGGGTAAGCCTTCTAATATTGTAATTAAGCTTGTTATGACAAATGCTTATGGTAGAGTATCGTGGTTCTTTATAATAAAGGTGTTGATAAAGATGGGTTTTCATGAATTTGAGGTGGATTTAAATTGGAGATTGCTTGCAAAGATTTGGTATTGAGTTGTTATTAATGGGAAGTCACATCGGTTCTTTCACTCTACTAGAGTGGTGTAACGAGGTGATCCACTATCTCGTGCCATAGTTATTCTATCTGCTGGCATTTTATCTATGTTCTTAAACTCATTATGTAAGGATGATCTATTTAGGGGTTATGGGATGCTAAAATGGAGTACTAATATAAACCATCTTGCTTATGTAGATAATAATATAATTTTTGCATCTACTTATTCATACTCATCGGTAAAGATCATGTCTATTTTAATGATGTATGAAATTCAGTCAAGATAGAAAATTAAAAGGATAAAAGTGCCTTTTTTATACAATAAAATTCAACAGCTGTTCGCACAATGCTGGTTCAGGAGTGTACAAGTTTTAAGACAAGCAGATTTCCACTCAAGTATTTGGGGTGTCCTATATCACATAAAAGGAAGAGGAAGGAGTATTACTTTGATCTTATTACAAGGGTCAAATATTAACTACAAGCCCGGAATAGAAATATGTTATTCTATGGAGGTAAAGAAGTTCTAATGAATAGTGTGTTGGAACGTGTTCGAATTCACGTCTTGTCTGCTAGGATTCTTGGAATGATATTTCTTGCCAAAAAAAGAGGGTTGTCTTTGTTTTTAGTCTTTATTTTATTTATCTCATGATTAATATGCTAAAATCTATTGGAGGTTTTGAATCAAGACTCTTTATGGGACAATATTAAGTGAAATAAATATAGTAAGAAGCAAATCCCTAGTTTTGTACAATGGAGGGGTGGATCTCGATTGTGGAAAAATACTAAATAACAGGGATATCTTTGAACAATGTATTTTGTCTGTACCTAGAGGTTTACCATCTTCAATATTGTTTGATAATTGGTCAGGGTTAGGTACTCTATATTCACAACAAACAGAAGTGAAAACCGGCCATAAATTAATATATTAATGGCTATATGAATTAATTTTTTTGGATTATAAGAAAATACAAATGTGGTTGCCTCAACATATAGTGGATCATGTCGTCTCTTCCAGGGATAGATTAGATAGTCAGATTAAAGTGATAAACCATGGTGGACATACCATTTTTGGACAATTTTAAGATAAAAGTGCTTGGAATAATGTAAAAATGTAACGACCTGTTTAGTCGTTTTGAGCAGTAGAGTATTTCTGGTAATAACAGTCTGAGTCGACGGATCCCACGACGGACCGTCATGAGAACGACGGACCGTCGAGGGGGTCTCGTTCCAAAACACTTAGAATTCTGAAATTTGGGTACTGAGATCGACTCTCTGAACATCACGACGGAGTGGCAGGACGGACCGTCGTAGGCACGACGTACCGTCACAGAGTCCTCAAGGAATTTAGTCTCTGAACTTTGTGACGGAAGCAGCAGGATGGACCGTCGCAGGCACGACGGGCCGTCACAGGCTACGTAACCCTGATTGGGTCGGATTTCTGTTAAATGTTTTAAGGGGCGTTTTGGACTATTCCTGCTTATAATTAAAAAGTTAGTGGTTTAATCTTAATAATTCAATTGCTTGGGGGTTAAAGGAGATAACCTTGAATTAATTAGTGGTTACTTTTGTCATCTTTTATACTTAATTATATGTTAATTAGGGTAAAAGAAAAAGAATTTGAATAACGGAAAAGAAGAAAGAGACAGAAAGAGAGGGAGAACGATCGAGAGAAGAGGGAAACGAAGAGGATAGCAAAGATTTTGAGGATTAGCTTGCTTGATCACGATTCTTCAGTGGAGGTAGGTTATGGTTTTCACTATTTCATAATAAACTCTTAATAGCGAATGATATGTGTTGGGTAGTATTGCAAACCCTTCTATATGCTTAATTGTGTGCTTGTATGATGTGAGTATATGATTGTGATAAAATAAGCATGATGAGGCTATTGAATCCTAAACCATGAAACCTCTTTGTTAATGATGATGCCTTGGTATAAAAGAAGGCTTGATGAACTAAAAGAATGTGGTTAGTGGATCGGGTGTCACGTTCCGGCACCAGGATAGTAATAGCGGATCGGGTGTCACGTTCCGACACTAGGATAGTATTAATGGATCGGGTGTCACGTTCCGACACCAGGATAGTATGATGACGATCGGAGTGTCACGTTCCGATACCAGGATAGTATATGGATCGGCATGTCACGTTCCGACACTAAGATAGCAAATAGAATGAATCTTGAAATATGCTAATATACTCAATCTAAAGAACTAATTCCCCAATGAGTAGGGTGTGGAGGCTTGAGTCCTCATAGATGTACTTGGCGTTATTTATAAATGATTCTTATGCGTGTTGCTATCACCTGTTAAGTATTTGGTTGGTTTTATGTTATTATCTGACATATACTGTTTTCTATTTTGAGTTGGCCGATGATACCTACTCAATACTTGTGTTTTGTATTGACCCCTACTTGTATTTGTTTTTCTTGTTAATTGTGGAGTGCAGCAAACGTGCCATCGTCTTCAACTCAACCGCAACTCTAGCCAGTCTTCATCACACCAGATTTCAGGGTGAGCTAATGCTTCTAGCTTGGAGTGGATCTTCTTCTTCATGTCTTGATGCCTTGAAATTCCGGCATGGACTAGCTGTTTAATTGTTTTAGTTTCTTAGACATCCTTAGATTTGGTAATTTGAGGATATATGTTCTTGTGGTGATGACTTAAAGATTTTGGGAATAGTAATTGATAACTTTTAGAAGTTATTAATTGATTTTGTTAATGAGTTTTAAGTCTTCCGCATTATATTCTGTTTATATTGTATTGAAATGTTGGGTTTTAGATTGGTTGGTTCTCGCACATAGTAGGATAAATGTGGGTGCCACTCGCGGCTCGATTTGGATCGTGAAAAACTTGGTATCAGAGCATTAGGTTCGTTGGTCTCATCACACAAGAACGAGTCTAGAAGAGTCTTGAGGAACGGTAGGGGGACGCCTTTACTTTTCTTTGAGGGGCTATAGGACTTTAGGAAAATTCCATTCTTTCTTTCTTTCGTACTATTAGTTGGGTCCAATTGGTATCTAGATGATACAAATTGGTATCTGACCATCTTCACTCTATTTCGCAGATGGTTAGAACTAGAGCAACAACTGCGCCAACACCGACACCGGAAAGACAAGATGCGTCTGAGCCATCCACTGGGGCTGTAGCTCGAAGAGGAGTAGTGGCAAGAGGTCGTGGTAGAGGTCGCGGGAGGACGTCCTCTAGAGGAAGAGGACAAGCAACTAGCCCATCCAATACTAGGGCGGTGACTCCTCCACCGACTGAGGAAGTGGTAAGAGAGGGTGAGGAAGGGGAAAATGAACAAGTGCAGAATGAGGAATTACCACCCCAACCTACCCCAGAGATGATTAATCAGGTTCTTGCTTATCTTAGCGGGTTATCTGATCAAGGCCAGACACCTCCAGTGTTTTCTGCACCAGCACCTCAGGTTCCAGAAGTACAACAGACAGCTGCTGTGGCTCCCCGCATGGATGCCTCATTGGAAATAGGCATGTTTCCTCATCTGAGTACATGGCCTATAATGACAAGTGATCAGCATGAAATTTTCAGTAAGTTCTTGAAATTGAAACCTCCAGTCTTCAAGGGTGCTGAATCTGAGGATGCCTACGATTTTCTGGTTGACTGTTATGAGTTACTACATAAAATGGGCATAGTGGAACGATTTGGCGTTGAGTTTGTAACCTATCAATTTCAGGGAAATGCCAAAATGTGGTGGCGGTTACATGTTGAGTGTCAACCCGCACAGGCACCACCTATGACTTGTGCGTCATTTTCTAGTTTATTTATGGAGAAATATATCCCCCGTACCTTGAGGGATAGGAGGAGAGATGAGTTCTTGAGCCTAGATCAAGGTAGGATGTCGGTTACTGCGTATGAGGCTAAGTTTCGTGCATTATCCAGGTATGCCACCCAGCTTTGTTTCAGTTCACAAGAGCGGATTCGCCGTTTTGTGAAGGGGTTGAGGTCAGATTTGCGGATTTCAGCCTTACAGGTAGCGGCTACAGAAAAATCCTTTCAGGAAGTGGTAGACTTCGTGATAGAGGTGGAAGGAGTGAAGCCAGATGACTTCACCATGGCATCGACATCAAAAAGGTATCGTAAGGGAGGTGAGTTTAATGGTTCTTTCTCCAGAGGACAGGGTTCAGGAGGTTACCCAGTCCGACCTATTCAGTCCTCACTTCAGACTGTAGTTGGGGGTCCACCGCAGACCGGTCAACATTTCTCTGAGTTTGGTGGTTACCCCTAGACTTCGTCATTCTCATAGAGGCCGATGCTTGAATCCAGAGAGTGTTATGGATGTGGGGAGACTGGACACATTAAGAGGTATTGTCCCAAACAGAGTTACAGACCTCCAATAGTTAGAGGTAGAGGTAGTCATGGAAGAGGCCGTCATTCTGGAGGACATGGTGGTCGAGGTAATGGTGGTCACCAGAACGGCGGGGGTGACGGGCAAATAGGAGCCACTATAGCACAACATGGTAGGGGCAACGGGCAGACAGGCGATAGGGCCCATTGTTACGCTTTCCCCGGGCGGTCTGAAGCGGAGACATCTGATGCTGTTATCACAGGTAATCTTTTGGTTTGCGATTGCATGGCTTCTTTATTATTTGATACTGGCTCCAAATTTTCATATGTATCTTCCTCATTTGCTACTGGTCTTAATTTACCTTGTAAATTGCTTGACATGCCTATTCGTGTGTCTACTCCGGTGGGTGAGTCTGTGATAGTTAAAAGGGTATATAGGTCTTGTCTGGTGACTTTTGTGGGGAGCAATACTAATGTAGACTTGGTTATCTTAGAAATGGTTGATTTCGATGTAATTCTGGGTATGACTTGGCTTTCTCCGAATTTTGCGATCTTAGATTGTAATGCAAAAACGGTAACGTTGGCCAAGCCTGGGACAGATCCGTTAGTATGGGAGGGTGACTACACTTCCACTCCAGTTCGTATCATCTCCTTTCTTCGTGCTAAGAGAATGGTTAGTAAAGGGTGTTTATCTTTCTTGGCACACCTCAGGGATGATAGTACCCAAGTACCTTCGATTGAGTCGGTTTTGATAGTCCGTGAATTTCTAGATGTGTTTCCCGCAGACCTTCCTGGTATGCCACCAGAGAGGGATATTGACTTTTGCATTGATCTGGAACCGGGTACTCGCCCCATTTGTATACCCCCTTATAGAATGGCTCCCGCGGAGTTAAGGGAGTTAAAGGCTCAACTTCAAGAACTATTAGGAAAAGGCTTCATTAGACCAAGTGCATCTCCTTGGGGTGCTCCTGTTTTGTTTGTGAAGAAGAAGGATGGGAGTTTTCGGATGTGCATAGAAAACAAACAACTGAATAAGGTAACTGTTAAGAACAAGTATCCTCTTCCTCGCATAGATGATTTGTTCGATCAGTTTCAAGGTGCGTGTACCTTCTCAAAAATCGATTTGAGATCTAGTAGCCATCAATTGAAAATACGGGCAACGGATGTGCCCAAGACTGCTTTTCGGACCAGGTATGGGCATTATAAGTTCTTAGTAATGTCTTTTGGGCTTACAAATGCCCCTGCCACTTTCATGAGCTTGATGAATGGGATTTTTAAGCCATATCTAGATCTCTTTGTCATCGTATTCATTGATGATATACTGGTATACTCAAAGAGCAAGAAAGAACATGAGGAGCACTTGAGAATCGTATTGGAAATATTGAGGGAGAAAAAGCTTTATGCCAAATTCTCCAAGTGTGAGTTTTGGCTAGATTCAGTGTCCTTCTTGGGGCACGTGGTTTCTAAGGATGGAGTGATGGTGGATCCATCTAAGATTGAAGCAGTGAAAAATTGGGAGAGACATACTAATGTTACAGAGGTAAGGAGCTTTGTTGGTTTAGCTAGCTACTACCGTCGATTTGTCAAGGGATTTTCCTCTGTTGCTTCCCGTCTGACAAATTTGACTAAGCAAAGTGTTCCATTCGTATGGTCATACGAGTGCGGAGAAAGCTTTCAGAAGCTGAAGACCTTGTTTACTACTGCACAAATTCACACCTTGCCAGTGGAAGATAAGAATTTCATTGTCTATTGTGATGCATCCTATTCAGGTTTGGGTGCAGTGCTAATGCAAGAGAAGAATGTAATTGCTTATGCGCCGAGGCAATTAAAAGTGCATGAATGTAACTATCCGACCCATGATTTGGAGTTGGCTGCGGTAGTGTTTGCATTAAAGCAATGGAGGCACTATCTATATGGGGTGAAGTGTGAAGTCTATACGGATCATCATAGCCTACAGTATGTCTTTACTCAGAAGGATTTGAACTTGAGACAGAGGAGATGGATGGAACTACTGAAGGACTACGATATCACTATTTGTATCATCCAAGAAAAGCTAATGTTGTGGCAGATGCTTTAAGTAGAAAGGCAGGAAGCATGGGAAGTCTAGCTCACTTGCAAGTTTCTAGAAGTCCATTGGCTATATAGGTTCAGACTCTGGCTAACGACTTTATGAGGTTAGAGGTAAATGAGAAGGGAGGGTTTTTGGCCTGTGTGGAGGCAAGATCTTCCTTTCTTGACAAGATTAAGGGAAAGCAGTTTACTGATGAGAAACTGATCCGGATCCGAGATAAGGTGTCACGAGGAGAGGCTAGGGAAGCACAAATCGATGAGGAAGGTGTTTTGAGAATTAAGGGGAGGGTATGTGTACCCCGCATCGATGATTTGATCAACACTATTCTGACAGAGGCTCATAGTTCAACGTATTCTATACACCTTGGTGCAACCAAGATGTATCGTGACCTAAAGCAACACTTTTGGTGGAGTAGAATAAGCGTGACATTGTTGATTTTATTGCCAAATGTCCAAATTGTCAGCAAGTAAAATATGAACACCAGAGCCCCGGAGGAACACTTCAGAGAATGCCCATTCCTGAATGGAAGTGGGAAAGAATTGCAATGGATTTCGTGGTTGGTCTTCCCAAGACAATGGGTAAGTATGACTCCATTTGGGTAATTGTTGATAGGTTAACTAAGTATGCTCACTTCATTCCGGTCAAGGTGACTTACAATGCAGAGAAGTTAGCCAAACTTTACATCTCAGAAGTTCTGCGATTGCATGGAGTTCCACTTTCCATTATATCAGATAGGGGTATGAAGTTCACTTCTAAGTTTTGGAAAACATTGCATGCTGAATTGGGTACTAGGTTGGATCTGAGTACCGCCTTTCACCCTCAGACCGATGGTCAGTCTGAGCGAACGATTCAAGTGTTGAGGATATGCTTCGTGCATGTGTGATAGAATCGGTGGCCATTGGGATGACTTTCTACCCTTAGCAGAATTCTCATACAATAATAGCTATCACTCAAGTATTGGTATGGCCCCATTTGAGGCACAGTATGGGAGAAGATGTAGATCTCCCATTGGGTGGTTTGATGCATTTGAAGTTAGACCTTGGGGTACTGACCTTCTGAGGGAATCGTTAGATAAAGTGAAATGCATTCAAGAAAAGCTTTTAGCGGCTCAAAGTAGGCAGAAAGAATATACAGATCGAAAGGTTAGAGATTTGGAGTTTATGGAGGGTGAGCAAGTCTTGCTGAAGGTTTCGCCCATGAAAGGGGTGATGCGGTTTGGTAAGCAAGGTAAGCTTAGTCCGAGGTATATTGGTCCCTTTGAAGTTCTGAAGCGCGTGGGGGAGGTAGCTTATGAATTAGCCTTGCCCCCAGGACTGTCAGGAGTGCATCCGGTATTTCATGTGTCTATGTCGAAAAGATACCATGGGGATGGAAACTACATTATTCGTTGGGATTCAGTTCTGCTTGATGAGAATTTGTCTTATGAGGAGGAGCCTGTTGCTATTTTAGATAGAGAAGTCCGCAAGCTGAGGTCAAGGGAGATTGCATCCATCAAAGTTCAATGGAAGAATCGACCAGTTGAAGAATCCACTTGGGAGAAGGAGGTTGATATGCAAGAAAGATACCCACACCTGTTTACAGATTCAGGTACTCCTTCTCGCCCTTGTTTTTCTTCTTGTGATCGTTCGAGGACGAACGATGGGTAAATTGGTATCTATTGTAACGACCTGTTTAGTCGTTTTGAGCAGTAGAGTATTTCTGGTAATAACAGTCTGAGTCGACGGATCCCACGACGAACCGTCATGGGCACGACGGACCGTCGAGGGGGTCTCGTTCCAAAACACTTAGAATTCTGAAATTTGGGTAATAAGATCGACTCTCTGAACTTCACGACGGAGTGGCAGGACGGACCGTCGTAGGCACGACGGACCGTCATAGACTCCTCAAGGAATTTAGTCTCTGAACTTTGTGACGGAAGCAGCAGGACGGAGCGTCGCAGGCACGACGGGCCGTCACAGGCTACGTAACCCTGATTGGGTCGGATTTCTGTTAAATGTTTTAAGGGGCGTTTTGGAATATTCCTGCTTATAATAAAAAGTTAGTGGTTTAATCTTAATAATTCAATTTTTGTGGGTTAAAGGAGATAAACTTGAATTAATTAGTTGTTACTTTTGTCATCTTTTATACTTAATTATATGTTAATTAGGGTAAAAGAAAAAGAATTTGAATAACGGAAAAGAAGAAAGAGACAGAAAGAGAGGGAGAACGATCGAGAGAAGAGGGAAACGAAGAGGATAGCAAAGATTTTGAGGATTAGCTTGCTTGATCACGATTCTTCGGTGGAGGTAGGTTATGCTTTTCACTATTTTATAGTAAACTCTTAATAGCGAATGATATGTGTTGGGTAGTATTGCAAACCCTTCTATATGCTTAATTGTGTGCTTGTATGATGTGATTATATGATTGTGATAAAATAAGCATGATGAGGCTATTGAATCCTAAACCTTGAAACCTCTTTTTAAGGATGATATCTTGGTATAAAAAAAGGCTTGATGAACTAAAAGAATGAGGTAGTGGATCGGGTGTCACGTTCTGGCACCAGGATAGTAATAGAGGATCGGGTGTCACGTTCCAACACTAGTATAGTATTAATGGATCGGATGTCACGTTCCGACACCAGGATAGTATGATGAGGATCGGAGTGTCACGTTCTGACACAAGGATAGTATATGGATCGGAGTGTCACGTTCCGACACCAGGATAGCAAAGAGACTGAATCTTGAAATATGCTAATATACTCAATCTAAAGAACTAATTCACAAATGAGTATGGTGTGGAGGATTGAGTCCTCATAGATGTACTTGGCGTTATTTATAAATGATTCTTATGCGTGTTGATATCACCTGTTAAGTATTTGGTTGGTTTTATGTTATTATCTGACATATATTGTTTTCTATTTTGAGTTGGCCGATGATACCTGCTCGGTAGTTGTGTTTTGTACTGACCCCTACTTGTATTTGTTTTTCTTGTTAATTGTGGAGTGCAGCAAACGTAGCATCGTCTTAAACTCAACCGCAACTCTAGCCAGTCTTCATCACACCAGATTTCAGGGTGAGCTAATGCTTCTAGCTTGGAATGGATATTCTTCTTCATGTCTTGATGCCTTGAAATTCCGGCATGGACTAGCTGTTTAATTGTTTTAGTTTCTTAGACATTCTTAGATTTGGTAATTTGAGGATAGATGTTCTTGTGGTGATGACTTCCAGATTTTGGGGATAGTAATTGATAAATTATAGAAGTTATTAATTGATTTTGTTAATGAGTTTTAAGTCTTTCACATTATATTCTAATTTATATTGTATTGAAATATTGGGTTTTAGATTGGTTGGTTCGCTCACATAGTAGGATAAGTGTGGGTGCCACTCGCGGCTCGATTTGGGTCTTGACAAAAAAAGAGAGCAGAGGAAACTGACTCTTTTTAGAAGATATGTGTACAAGGAGTCCCTTTTATGATACCTTTCTTAGCTTTGAAGGAGTGGATTTTATTTACAATGGCTATTTAAATGACACGATGGTTGCTACGAGGTTCCAGCTGATCAGACTGTGGATCACTCACTTAAGAAAGGAGAAGTTGCAGATTCTTTATAGAGATATTTTGATCATGCAGTTAGTCTTTTGGGACCATGGGTTCAAATGAAACCTATTTTGATGAAATCGTGGGATGTTAAAGGTAACTCTAGGAAAAATATTACATTTAATGCAATTCCGAATGCCATCTTATGGTTTCATAGGAAAAGGAGAAATAACATTTTACGTGGTGCTTCTTACTCTACTAATAGAGTTATTTGGGATATTTCCAACACTACAAAGAATTTGATTAAGTTTAAATTTAATTATCCCTATATTCCAAATAATTGGCCTCAGATGGTTGCTCTACTTGATAATTTCAGGCCTAGTTGTATATCAAGGGTTAAGGTGGAGTTACCACCTTTGGGATGGTTGAAATGTAAAACTGATGGGGCATTAAGAGGTAATCTTTGTGCTAGCACTATTAAATTTTGTGTTAGAGTTTCTCCTGGTGATCTTTTTGGAGCAAGGGGTCTTAGGATATAGCACTATTGAAACTTCACTCCATTCCTATGAAGTTTTAGTGGTTGTTAATAAATTCATATAGTAGTTGGTCATATACTCTTCACCTTGTCTGAATTAGATTTTACTGTTTATGTATCATGCCCCTGGTGAGAGATTTGAGGTTTCTTTTATGATTAAAAAAAACAAGACCAGTGAATTGTATTTTCTTTTCGTCTAGATAGTTTGTTGATCAGTTTACCTATGAGTTTTGTTGGACATTTCGATTCCCAATTTTTCTAATCACATATGAGTATGGTGTTGGTGTTATATAGTTTTATGCGGAGATTCAATCTCTTACATTAGTAGCTACAAATCTAGATGGTGGTATTAATCTTATGTGTGATTCAATCCATCAGATATGGATTGAAGGGGAGAGATTACTAATATTACCTAGGTTGATCAAGCCTCATTTTTCTATTTGTAGATAGAAGGAATTTATAGATACTAGATCGTTAATAAGTTAGTCTGATTTACTTACCTCTATGAATCAACTAGGGATATGATTCAACTCATTGCCTAGTCAAGTAGATGTTGTTGAATAGAGAATCAGGGTTAGACTAAGATCTGGTAGAAGATGGTATGCTTGATCTAACTAGAATAGATCCGCTTGCCTAATCCTGTCTCTAAAGAACTATCGAACGACGACTCAAAGACAATGAAGAGGCTTAGATCTGCCTGCTCTACCATGCATCATGCCTCAAATTTTTGCCTAGACTTGATTTCATCTTAGTTTCTTTATTAAGTTTAGGATTTTTTTGCTTTAGTAATTTGTTGAACCAGATCTCATTTGGGACTGTTCATTTTTGGCTCCTTTTATTTTAATAAAAAATGGGCCCCTGCCACCTTAAACCCTAAAAACAAAAAAGTTAATGCCTCTTCAAAATACATCCCGTATTTTAATATAGGTTAAATTTAAAATTATTTTAAAAAAAGAAATATTTATTGACAAGAAACGAAAAACCATCGACTTTTTATAAAAACAATTAGTTCCATTTAGACCAGTTTCGCGACTACACCATGCCTTTTTTTTATGTCCCACTCAAGTGCGATAGAAGTTTTATAAAGTGATAGAGTTTTAATGGAGACGCACTAGGAAACAAATACTTTCAATTTAGTGAAATAGAGCACAACAATTAAAAGGAAGGAAGAGGAAAGTCTACTCGGCTTAATAGAGAGATCTCATCGTAGCTCAAGAAAGATTTAGAATGAACGGCGCAATGAGATTAGTTTTACTTTTAACTTTGTCCTTTTAACAGAGAGTGCATGGTGATGTGGAAAACTATCGCTTTGGCACGACAAGTAGCGCAGTATTCCCCTCCAAGAGACTGCCTTTTGAGTACTAGAGTTTCTTATTTCATAAATGACTTCAGGTACATTCTAAATGGGTATTTTGTGCTATTTGTAAGTACAATTATATACTTAATGGGGTAACATTAACAATTAATTTGATTCGTGGTTAAAGAAAATAACTTTTAAATTAGTAGTGGACAATTTTCAAAACTTTATAATTAATTATGTATAATAGTAATGGTAATAAATAATCTGTATAAAAGAAAGATAAAAGGAAAAACTCACTGATTGCGAGAGAAAAATATCGAGAATTCGGTAAATAATATACGCCTCTAGATCTTTAGTATATTAGATATATGGGTTGGATAATATTAAAATATTATATAGGAGGGAATGTAATTGCCGTTGTGAATTTGAATTGATGCACTACAATGTTTTGCTACTATGCATGTGTTTTACCAATATGTTTACGACTATCAGTTCAATGATGTTTGTCATTAGAGAATTCAATCACTAGGATTGAGTTATGAAGTTTTCATTCATTGTAAATAGTTTAGGTTTGATAGACTCTGTTTCCATAAGTAGGTGATTTTAATATTATTTTTTTGTTATCGTATTATACTTAAGTTTTGATATATTGAGATACATAATTATATATTAAATGTATTGTATTGTATGAATTCCATTAGAGTTATGTTATTTGCAAGAATTGAGACTAACCCTAGCCTTGAAATATAGGAACATACGAGACGTGATGTATTAGTTAGAATCAAAATTTATGATTTTAATTAATTGTATGGATGAGTTTAGTCTAGATCTATAGCAAAATAGATGTCTATGGACTCATATCTTTATGAATATTGTACACTTGATAAATTAGAGACGTTCTGAGGCATTAAGGATAGAATTTTGTTTAGGGAATTAGCTTCCTTCACTTCGATGAAGGTAGGTTATGATTTATTTTATGTGATAGAGAGACTCTTAATAGTTATTTATAATCATTGAGTAATTTTGAGAAATTTTCTATGTACGTAATTGTTGTGGTTTAGATGATTCAAATGTTGTTTGTGGTTGGTGTTTAATCCCAAAATTGTGAAATACATAATCTTGAACTTATTTTGTAAAAGTGATGCCTTGAATAAGACTTTGTGAAAGTGTTAATGAAGTCTTCGTTATCTAATATGTTCAGATTAGAAAACCAAAAATAATAAAAGGAGTAAAGAAAAAACAAGAACTAATACGAGTCCACAAAACATGTTGTGTATCCTTAAAAAATTTAAACTCCTCAGGTAAACTAGGTTGCACATTAATTCCTCCCAAGATAAAATGAATTAACCATTAAAGTAAGTAGTGCAACCTCAAACTACGATAATTTCAACAAACTCGAAATGACATCAACAAGTCACACACAGACACAATCGATCGATTTTGTTTTGTAAGAAATATTTTCATAAAAATGGAAGAATGCAATGAAGAAAAATGAGACAAAACCTCTTTATTTGAAAGGTCACAACTAATAGGAAAGAATATAATCTTTCAGAAAAGTCACAACACTTTGGAAAGGCACAACCTTTCAAACGGTCACAACCCTTCGGTATAGTCACAATCCATCAAGAGAGTAAAAATACATAAATTCTTGTGCACACCTTTAAAGCCCAACAATCCCCCACATGAATATGTAATGTCGATTGTTACAACATATCCATGAAAAACTGTGTGATTCGTAAATAGGGATTGATTTCATCTAGAAAAGTGGGTTTCTCTTTGAACTTTCTATAGTGAACATATCTCGGATATACTCGATCAATCGGTAGATTCAATATCTTTGAACCGTAAAGCTTTAGAGTATAGATACACAATATAATTCACACAATACACCTTAGGCTTTAGCTGATTTTGGTTCTCATTATTTATTTCATTTTAGCCATGAACAAGTCTTGTCTTATAAGTGCGTAAAGAACTAGTCTTATTGTATTCATCTTGAAGTGGCTTAAAATTCACACTTACAAATGTATTTGTAAATGTGTTATCCAGTGGATACACTATTTGATATACACTATAATCTTAGAAACCATTGAAAAGTATTAACGTATTTATTATTGTTACTGAACATTTTATTATAAAGAGAATGGACCATAAAGAATATTTTGACAACGTTGAACCGTCACCAATGATTTTATTTGATCTCCTTGAACCTAGATCTTGGGATCTCAAGGCTTCTTGGTAGATTTAATGCTACAATGTTTTGTCCTCGGCCATAGTCTCATTCCCTTTGATAATCTATCAACTCCCTCTCTTGTCAAGCCTTTTGTAAGTGGATCCGACATTATCCTTTGAGTTTACATAGCCAATTATGATAATTCAACTAGAGAGTAGTTCTCTAAATAAATTATATCTACATCATATATGACAATTATTGTCATTATACATCATTCTCAATTCCATACGTCTTAAAAATTGACTGTCACATGCATGCATACTAGAGCTAAAAGATAGGGTAAAAAATCTTCTAAAAAAATTTCGGAGTCATTCAACTTCATAAGCAACCTTATCTTGAGAGATAATCATTGATTTCACAATAGAGCGCATATTTCTATTTGGAAGATTTCCAGGAAATTGATACTCCGCAAAGAGAAAATGTATATCCACTTGTGGATTTTACTTTATTTGACCTGGTGATTCACATTGCAGCACTATATTATTCTACTGCATTTGAACAATAGTTATAATGAAAAAATTGTTTTTAAATATCTTTAAAACACTCCAAAACTCGTTTCTTTGTCATACAATGAGTTTGTCTGAGATTACTTATGAACTGATTTAGCTTACCACTGACACATGCTATACATTATTGTGGACATTTCATGACATATATCATACTTCTTAATACTCTAGCTTAATAAAATTCTGAGTCACTTTTGTCTTGATTCTTTTGAAGTACAATGGTGTCATTCATTGGAGTTTTCACCATATTAAAATACAAATACTTGAACTTGTCAAGTATATTTTCAATTAGATTAATAACTTTGATAACTATCATATTGAAGTTATTTTCTAGCATGTGCTTAGTAACATTTATGTTAGAAATTTCTCTTTTGATGATCAACAAATCATCATCATAAAAACAAACAATTTCATTAAGTTGAGAAGAGTATGTGCAGTAATTTGATGGATGATTCCATTTTTCAAAAGTATTTCTGCAAAAGAAGATTCATATTCTCCACATCTACCACTTATAATTATGACAATATTTTATCCAACAGATTTTCAACTTCAGTTTTATATTGCCTATATGTTTCTATTGCGTCATCATTACCATTCAACAAATCGACATAACATTATCTAGTGCAATTGTCAATACAATTTATGAAACCCTCCCCTCCCCCATCCTAAGATGATGTTATATTCATATCACAAATGTTAGTGTAAATCAATTCTAAAGGATTAAAATTCCTTTCAACGAACTTATAAGTATGCTTAACATGCTTACATTCAACATATACTTGACATTTGAATTTATTCCACTAGAAGTTAATTTGAATTTCTAAGATCATCAGTTTTTGTAAGGTTTTGTAATTACACATGTCCTAAGCATTCAAGTCACTGACGATTTTGTTCAAGTAAGAAGAAACAAAAATAATTGGTTTGAAAACACCCTGTGTGACGTAACTTTTTCGTACAAATATATTGTTCTTTACTTGTTATAATTTTTATCAAAACCAAACATTGTTTTAGAGTCAGCACCTTGCAATATGTCTTTTGATGGAGGACCTTTCCATAAAATTCAATTTTTCATAGAATTACCCATTACCATACTCTCTTGGGTCAAATAAGGACAATATGACACATATATCAAATCACTTTTAACCAATGTTCATGTCTATACAAATATACGTATCTTTTCATGAAAAATCACAATATTTGAACAGACACCTTTTCATCAACGAATACAATTCTTTTGAAAGAGAAATATCATTTTATGGTTTTATACTAATCATAACATATATTAGTAAAGAGACACTCAATGACTTCATTATAAAATATACTCAAAGAAATTTGTGGGTCTAACAAAATAACAAAATTCTATTAAATTTCTTATCTAGTACTCCCAAATTTAAATTAGATAGTAAGACTAAATTTGTCTTTATCACAAGTAAAGAACCCCCCCCCCCCACACACACACATTTTAAATATGTTCTCAAATATTTTTCAATTGCTTGAAATTATTTTCCACATATTCATCACACTAGACATTGGCAACAACAACTCTTCCATTGGAGACCTAATCCAAGGATTCACCTGTTGTAGACTCAAAAATCAGTAATTTTATATTACTAGTTTTTTCCCTTTCTATCACAACTAAAAACACCACTTAGAATTTAGAATACAAATAATAAAAATTCAATCTTTAAACACTTGTTGTAGTTCTTCTCATCGTTAATGGGATAAACCTTGAATTTTGACGACACTTTTATATTCTTTATATAAGTTTCACATTACTAGTAAACCATAAAGGATTTTATCTTTTCCGAGTCATTTAGCCTTAAGACTCACGATGAAGAGTTTGTACCCTTGAAGTCAAAATATTCATTCAAACAGAGTATTTAACAAATTGGTGAAATTTCTATATTCTTCAAACCAATGCACAATCTTATTTATTCGTCATGTTCTTATATTCTTCAAACCAAAGGAGTAAAAAATGAGAGGATTCAGAGTTTCCAAATTTAAGACACAATCAAATTTCCCATGGAGTAGAAAACTACAAAACAAAAAAAAATCTTCTCTAAATAGAATACATACTAATAGCAATAAAGATATATTATGATATCATCACATAATGACCATCTTTTCTAAAATTTAATATAAATCTAATAATATATAAAGGATAAAAATAATGAAAATAATGAAGGGAGATAAGATATAACCTGATTTTTAGTGTAATTGAAATTTTATCTGTCAACAATGATTCCATGCAAGTTACTTTTCTTGCTAATTTTTTCCTTTCCTCCTAGTTTCCATCATATTCTTATTTTCCTTAGAAGACATTTAATTTCAACGAGAAAATAAATTCATGTTCAAATGTTGTTAGAAAAAAAAATTTGTTCATTGACTTCTTCTCATAGATATATAAAACCAAGAATATAGAAATAATCAAAGTTCACATCTTATCATTAATGCACAAAATAACTTTTCTCGTTTAAAAGAAAACTGAAAGGGTTCAATTCTAGAAACCAGTTGGAATGAAAATAAAAATAGTCTTTCTCTTCTATGAAAAACCTACCACAAAAAATATATTCGAACAAACTGATGTAGTACTAATTTATCCCAAATCTCTTCTATCTCTTCAAAAGTCGCAAAACACTTTATTTCCTACTTACACCTTTTGTCATGACCCATACCGTCGTGATTGGCACCCACTCTAACGCTCAAGTTGGAGAACCATTACTACAACCCAACTAAGAAATTTAATCAAAGTTCTACACATTTAAAGATACGGAAGACAGTTGAAATGAAGAAATCATATCACATCACATCATATAATATATTCTTATAAAAGAGAACCTTAGCTCTGCCTACGTTGATCAACCACAAGATAAAATGTCCTTTTAAATTTAATTACTACAAAAACTACAATTTCCCTTACATGAAAAAATTTTACTTTTATGAAAAGTTGCGACATTAATAAAAGGTTGTGACTTTTATCAAGAGTTGTCACTTTAATGAAAACTAGTGACTTTAATGAAGAGATTTGTGATTTTTATCAAAAGTTTTGACTTTTATAAAAAGTTGCGACTTTAATGAAGAGTTGTGATTTCATGAAAAACTGTGATTTTCATGATATATTTTGAAATTTTTGAAAGGTTGCAACTTTTCCAAATAGTTGTAGCTTTTCTAATAAGGCACAATAAAGATTTGTTCACACTTCTCTTTGTTGTCAAGAAATTAGGGGATTTCCTCTCATTTTGAAGGACAAAAATCATGATCTTCTTCTTCTATTTCTAACAAATTAAATATTTGTGTACTTTTATCCTGTTGAATGACTTATTAACACTAATATTTTTGCATCAATAGGTTTGTGAATAAAATCGTTCACTCCTAAGATGACGTAATTCATTAAACCTCTTGTATTGGAGGGAAATATTTTCTAGAGGGGACATTATGAATTTAGTGGACTTAATTATTTTTGTGTCTACTTCATTCTTTTTTTACATATCCTGGTATATTTTTTACACTCATTAATTTATGGTCATGTTATTAATTTTTGTTTTTAGTACATATTTTGAACTCTGTTGTTTATGTTTCTACAAAGTTAATGTATTTAGTTATATTAAAAATATGCACATATAGTACGTATATTCATTGTCCAGAAAAAAGTTATTGTACTCAGTTCCATGAATTTGTGTTTTGATATTCTATAACTTAAAGTACTATAAATAAGCTTATATATTATCTATTTTTACTTAGATATGAAATTTCTCACCTATCAAATGAAGAGATTCATTATGCAATATCATAAGTGATAATTTCTTTCATTTTCAAGCGTACTTTCTTGTTAGAATATGTTTAAAAAATTTAGATTTTTGTCCTAAGACATATATCACATTTGTTTAATTTATGCAATTTGAATGTTTGTTTTTATTATGAAGTTCCTTTATATATATAGTAGGTATAATTACCCTTACTTCGCACGGGATTGAACTATGTTATTTAGCTCCCATTGATAATTCATAATATTCAAATATTTCGATATAGAAACTACATTGTCAAGATCATTTTATCTTAATGGAATCCAAAATCTTAAAAGTGCTATATTTTTTTAATTTTTCATTTTTTTTTTTATAAAAAAACTATGAGTGATAGAAATATTTTAAGTATAAGAAAGAAGTATAAAAAATCTCCATGGAAATAGTTGTTTAAATGCAAAGAAACTCTCTAAATTCCAAGACCTTTTAATGAACAACATCATACATTAAAGAGGACATCAAAAAGCCTTGAACAACAACAATTCCAAGTAAAGTGTAACATCACGTCCATACAAGAACATAATTCACTAATTCAAATTTAGGACCTTCGGTTCCTTTTTTATGACCCTAAAATTGTTAGTATCTTAAATGTTTTTCCTCATCGTCTAATAATTGTCATTACTATTGCGTAGGTTTCATATCACCAGCCAAACATTTTGAATTGAACCATAGGTATTGTTGTTATAATGTAATTATCAAGCAGTAGGTGATATGATTTATAATTGAATATTCTAAACCAAAAATTTTGCACATATCATATTAAAATCTCAAAGCATAATTTTATGAGTGCTTGAACTCACAAATATCCACAATAATAATAAAGACAACATTACTTTCCTAAAAATCAGGAAGAAAAACACATATTGCTTAACATATTTTTTGAAAAGATAGTCTATAAGACTTTATCAAAGTTTATAATTCACAAATTTAATTGAAAGAAGCCAAAAGAAAGAGCTATTACTTCTTTATCAAAAAGCATAAAACAAAACTTGATCAAAAATAAATATCACTGCGGCAAAAATAATATTTAGAGACAATTATAAATGTCCTTGGAAAAAGTCCATAGCAATATTGAATGTAATGAAAATTAATTAATGTTGGTAGAGGCTCTGACACTCTTCAGTACTACGCATACTCATTTCAAATAAAAAAATAGTTTTGTTTTAATGTAATTTGGACATTTATTTTGAACTCTTATTATGTCTAAAAAGAAGAGACAAAGAAATATGACAAATTAGTAACTTGTGAAAAAAGAAGTGAACTAATTGTCTCTATACTAATTTTCTAGGAAGGGTGCAATGACATCTTAAATGTTTGTACCTAAGAATGAGCAATAAATACTAACTATGGTAAAGAAGAGAGCAATCTGTTTGGTTCTATTAACAAACTTCAGCATTGTTAGTTCACATATTTATTGTTCTGTGCTATCAAATAAAACAAACCACAAGAAATTTTTCCAAAAAGTAAAAGAAAAAAACTATAGAAAGAGACAAAAAATAAGATAAATTTTCAATCATCCTTACTGGAATTTTTAACTAGGTTCAAAAAACAAGACACCAAAATATAAAAAAAAAAATTGCAATAGATACATGAATTACTATGACTTACACTAAAAAATTAAGCTTCATTAGATAGGAGGACAAAAACATTGAGAAATGAAACACACTTCATAAGAAGCTTAATTAATATATTTAAATTCAACTCCCCTATAGCGAAAAAATCTACAAATATTAATGACAGAAATAAATATTTTGTTAATAAAGAACCAAATAGTGAATTGAACCATTTAAGCAGTTTGGTGAGTTGTGGACTGAGAGGTGCAAGAGTAATAATGTCATACTGCGATTAAAACCATTTTCTTTCTTTATAGGAAGAAACTTATAGGAAGGGAAGAAAAGAAGATCGATTTTTAATCATCATTGCTGAAATTTTTCACAGAGTTTAAAAAAGGTCACCAAAAAATAATAAAAAGAAATTGTGATAGTTATATGAATAACTATGACTAATAGTAAATATCAATCTCCATGAAGTAGTAGGAAGAAAACTGCAAGGAATGAAACAAACTTCATATGAAGCATAATTAATTATTTTGAATTTGACTACCCTATTGCCAAAAAAAAATAGTGGCAGAAAATTCCTCATTTTATATTAAACAACTGTCGGTCACAACTCTTTTGAAAAGTGACAACGCTTCGTAAAGGTGACAACCTTTCATAAAAGTCACAACTTTTCATAAAAGTCACAACTCTTCATAAAAGTCATAACTCTTCCTAAAGGTCGCATTTTTTTATAAAAATCACAACTTTTCATAAAGTCAGAACTTTTCATAAAAGCCACAACTTTTCATAAAAGTCACAATTTTTCATGATGAAAGGTTAAGGCTAGTTTTGGTAATAGATAAATTTAAAGAAGAATCCTTTTTTGTAGTGGCGCCACATAGGCCGGCCTAAGTTTCTCTTT
>JAKWIY010001262.1:0-22923 GCA_027704805.1 Solanum corneliomulleri | reverse complement strand
AGGAAGGTTACTAAGGATGTCAGGAGGTAAACTCCGACAACGCCTTCTTCCCTTAATAGGCATCCTAATAATCACCAAGAAGCTGTAGAAAATAAGCGAAGTAAGTAATCTCCAAATTATCAGAACAGAACTATTTTCACATTCCATATAAGAAATAAAGGCGTATTCGAGCTGAAATCATACTGTATGTTGTATGATTCATACAACTACTTCCTCTTAATATCTATGTTATACTGATTCTAATGTGGCTTGCCATAATAACATCGATATGCACCAACAAACAAATTCATGTATAGTTGCACTCTTACAAGTTATGTTACTTGGACTCGCCAAAAATGATGCCACACCATGTCGAATCTACCAAAAATGTACTGACTTGGCACGGTGTACAAGAAAGAACAGAGAACTTTTGAATCGTGTTGTCTTAAACAAATATGTGTAAAATGTACCAAAATGTCCTTTTACATGTCGTTTTAAACATGTCCATCAAAGAGTAGTCAAATAAGGTAAAAGACATTTCTTTTTTCTAAACGAACTACAAATGTAAGTAATACAAACAAATCTAAGTAGAGTGAGTACTACTTTATACTTGTTATTTATAAAATCAAAAAGTAGGATTTGAGGGGGGCTAGAGTTATATGTAGACCTTATGACCTTAACCCTACCTCAGAGGTTGGTAGAGAGTTTATTTTCGATAGATAATCAACTCAAGAACATTTTTTAAGAGTGAGCAACATAAACACCTTACATAAATACTCCACATATACATTTGTGAGTTCAAAAGAGTAGAAACCTAGAATCACATTATATGTTAGCCTGTTCATGTTCTTCTACTAAGCGCTAATAGAGAAACAATAACAAGGTTATAAAAATAAGCATAAGAAGCTATATAAATGCAGAAAACACATAATCTTATAAATAAATAAAAAATTACCCTTTTGGAGTATCTTGAATCTCAATCGCCAGAGGGAGAACTGAATTGGGAAAAACAACATGGAGAGAAGTTATGCCTTGTCCATTTAGGTGTCGTTTGGACTTTATTGATTTGAAATAAAACTTATTGAAAGTTGTAATTTGTCGGGACATATAATCTTTACTCTCCATGTTCTTTTATATATGTATTTTTTTTTTATAAATAACTAGTGTATGTAGTCGCGCCTCCAGCGATTATGAAATGAATTAAAAAGAATTTAATACTAAATCATAAAAATAAGTTATGAAAAATTAATTACTATATATATCTATATTTTGTAACAATAGTCATTCCAAGTCATTTATAAGGTACATACTCTTTAGTTGAAATTTTTTAATTTTTTACATTAATTTTTTTTTAATTCGGACTTCTTCCTCCTATTTGCTGTAACTTCTTCACTACATACTTTCCAGTATTATATTTCACCAACCTAAAAAATTTATCATATCAAAATTACTAAAAAAAAGTTAATTAAAATTTAAAAAAACAAAATAATGTTAGAAAGAAAATACATTAAAAATACAAAAAAAAAAAAGAGAAAAAAAGAATTAGCTAAACAAAAAAAATTGAAAAAAATGGCATACACACAATTCCTAATTCTTCTAGTTTTGTTTAGCTTATATAAAAAAATATTAAGTATATTTCATATTGCAAATTAATACTTATATTCAATATATACATTCCTAAGAATATTAAGAGGATTAAGGATGTGACTTTAATATTTTTGACATTTGTATGCTATGACACATAATAATGAATATTAATCATATAAAATGATAAGACAATTCGAAATAAAGTTATTGAGACATTTATTTTTATAATAAGTTCAATAATAAGTAGGAAGAAAAACAAAACAAAAAAATCACCAAAGTATAGAGAGAAAGTACCACACTATTCTAGTCCAACAATTATTATATAGATAGATAGATAAACTTTTAAGCATTGCCAATTTCTTTTCTAGGAAAATCAACACATTATTTTAGAAGAAAAGTTAACATTTACCCGATATAAAAGAATTATATATATGTAACGCTTCAAACTTTATCGAACAATATTGTTCTTGGAAAATACATACCTTATATTTGAAATTAACTAATTACCAACGCCATAAAATTTCTTCTTCATTTTGTTAAACTTGTACAAAATTAATCTGACACTGTCATAAAAAACGTCTTCACCTCGTCCTCGTGTTTGGCTACTATGACAAAAAAAGAAATTATGTAAAACATATCTATAATCTTCATGAACATGGTAGCCATGCATATTTCCGCATCACTTTTTCTATATTCTCTCTCTTAGTTATTAAATACATGATCAATGAAGAAAAAGAAGAAAAAATAAATAAAAACGAAAAAATGAAGGAAACATGAAAATGAATATCAACACAACTCCATATATAATTGTTATTTATAGATCGTTTGAGTCCTAAGAATTAGATAGAAGGAAGTTGAGAAGACATTATTGAAGTGGAGAATGCAAAAAGATGAAAGTTTTTTTGTAAGTCATGAATTATAATTGAATATAATAAATATGATAGATTTTAAAATTATTAAACAAATAATTAATAAATAAATGAAATGTAGAAAATTAAAGGAGATTATCAAAAAACAAAAAAATGAATCCTCATTTTAGAAGCATGCCACATCAGCAACCCTATGATTCAGTTTTATATTATTATATAGATTTCAATAGACATTTAAGAATAACATTGATGTACTTATAACATATAGATATTGATCTTTAGTAGAAGAAATAATCTAAAAAATCAAAACAAAATGGCAAATCAAATTTTAATACATTTTAATGCAGTTTAGGACAAATAATTTTTGAAATAAACAAAGACAAAAAGTAGAAAGAAAAAAGAAAGGAAAAGAAATGATTTAAGGAAATGCATAACATTATTGATGAATTTAAAGAAAGAAATTTAAAAAATTAATAGCATCAATGATGAAATGATTCAAATATTGGCGTATTTAATAATTCAGTTTTGAGGTAGAATTTTCTGTCTTTTCAAAATTGAAAAAGTATTTCTAAAAAAAGAAAATAATAATAAACTTCCACATAATTTTCAATAATTATTTAAGAAAAATATAAAGAAAATGTCAAAATAAAATTGATTAAAATAAACAAATATCTGAAATAAGAAGGTTGTCATCTTTTTCTAATTTTAATTTTATTATTACACATATACATAAATGAATCTTTAGCCGAAGAAGTGATCTAAATTAAAAAAAGTTAAATTTCATAAAAAATATATATGTGATTGTTATCATGTTATAATAACAAATACCTTGTAAAAAAAAATTAAAAAAGGTAAAAAAATTTATTTAAAAAAAAGTGCATTAAGAAAATGATATAAATGAAAGTAATAATCAAAATGTAGTAAGAAAAAAATAATATGATTGATGATAAATAGAACTAAATGTAGTCACTTTGATATTCAGTAAAATTTAAAGGTAAAATTTTTAATTTATAAAAATAAAAAATTATTAAATTTAAAAACAAAAAAGCATTGCGTGTCTGACGAGTCACCAAAAAGCCTCCCAGGATTGATGATCCTTCATTTTCACCATTGTTGTCATCCAGTTGCCGGAGTCCACGTTAGAAGCTGACTAAATCCGCATTATGCACTGCATGTCCCGTTCGGAGGTAATGCTCCCATACATAGGATTCTAACTTCAGACCTATAACTAAGGTTGAAAAAGTTCCACAACTGTACTACAAACCGGGTTGGTACTCTCTAGTTTCTTCATTAAGAATATGATACATTAAAAGCATATTCATTCATGTTTAATTTCAGAGATAATGCTGTTAGAAGGAAATAAAAATAAATTGTGGGTTATAATGTGCAAGTATTACGGTTACCTTTCTCAAAAAATAAAATATAAAAATGAGCGAGTGTTAGACCTAAGTTTAAATGTTTAATACACACCCTAACCTGAAATTCCCTCTTTCACCTGCAATTAATTAGACGACCTATTTTATTTCCACATGACATTAAAGTATTCTGAGTTGAACCCAAAAGTCACCAACGTGATGCAGTAGTAGGTTTGTCAAATACTCGTGGGTTCGAGTGTAGCAAACGAATAAAGGCAGGTAAAAAAAATAAAAATCTCAATAGAAGCAACAAAAGTTTGGTAGAGTTATTTTTCATCTTTTGAAGTCGTAGTAGATTATATAGCACATGTTTCATAAAAAATGTATGACAAAATAATCGAGGTGTATCCAAATTAGTATTATCATTGATTATAGGAGAAGTTTATTTATGATTGAGTTGAGGAGCAACTTGATCGCAAGTGGCTTGAATATTCAATACACAGTAGTTGAGTTAACTTTTTATACATGCTCATTCAGGATAAGTACTGAAAACTCAAAAAAAAAGAAAGAGTTACTAATTTCATTAAATCTTTCTTATGATGTAATTTATAATATCAACTTTAATAAACGAATCACCATTATAATGCGATTTTCAATTTATGATGTATAATTGTATATTGTATTAAGCATACCATACTTGTATAATACAAGCAAATATCTTTTTCACAAGTTGTTGCAAATGAATACTAAAACCGGGACTGCAAAAATACTCGCTAAGCACTCAAACAAGGGCAAAAAAGAAATTATAGTCTGTCAGACAGCCATGAGACCATCTTAGTCCTGAAATCAAGTCTAAGAACGATCATCTACTGCAACCACAGCTCAAGGAGCCATAGATGGCTGTTAATCACGCTCTGGTCACATGGCCATGCTTCATCAACCAGACTTGGAATCCTGTCTCCTTAGAAATCAAGGTTTACAGTGGTACGAGCCTATAGAACAGATCCTGTTCAAGTAAGGTCGTGACATATGGTACTGGTACGAAGCCTCATAAAGCTGGAGCTTATGTATTGCACTGCCGATGTGGGAGCAGTATGTTGGCCCCTGACGCAGCGTCGCTGAATATTACGCAATCTTTAAGTCTCAAGTGCAACAAAAGCTTCGCTGATTTTTGATTCATTACAGAAAAATCACTAATTTGGTAAACCAATTCCCAGTAGGAAGAACGGTTAGTAACTGGCTCATAGTAGTAAACCAGAAATCCGTTTGAAGAAAATATATACATATGCAGAGGAAGAAAAAAATTATTCAATTCCAAAAAATAAGGAAAACTCGTCTATCACTTTAGAAAAGTCACAATCTTTTAGAAATATCACAATCTTTCAAAAAAATCACAATCCTTCCATAAAGTTACAAACTTTCAAGAAAAATGACAACGTTTCATTTTTTCATTTACACCTTTTAAACTCCAATAAGAACCGAAGGAAACAGAATGCACTGCCTACAATAAGTTCAGTAGCAAAGCCTAATAGTTTCTCAGTATTTCATTCGACAATCAATCAAAACACCAGTAGATTATCCTTTTGATTGGGTGATTAAGTTTGATTTAGGTGTGTGAATATAAGAAATTTGATTTGGGTATGTGGGGTATGGAGGTTTATAAGAGATGGATAAGAAGGAACAAAGGTTTTGTACATCAATTCGATTTTATTGCCAATGTAAGAACCCTTTTTTTTAAAACAAAAAAAATTAAAGCTCTCTGCTTGTTTATGGTGTTAAATCAAGAATGTGGATTTCATTTTTAATATGATGGATAGATGTAGTTTATAAATTTCATTTTTGTGCCTAAATGGGTTGTTTCCCTTTAAAAGTTTGTATCTTTGAGTAGTTTTGTGTTTGTTTGAGCTTAATCGATAACAATGACATACATCAGCTTATCTTCCTCTGTTCATATATGAAAAATTCATATATTTTCACATGCAGTAGATTTTGGTTGTCTTTTGTTACATGTAGTATTAGTTTGAGCTTCCAATTTACATTGTGATTTATTTTAACTTGAGTTTCTTTATCAAAATTATTATAAACTTCCTCTGTTCATATATGATTTTTCCCATCTAAATTAATTTTCTCGGTTTTTGTAATGTTTGATTTTTCTTGTGTTTTGGAGTCCCAATAATTTTGTGGAGTAGCTACAGCAACAGTCATCAGCTACTTATCAGCACAAATCAATTTCCCCCAGTTAGGTTCATGGAAAGTTGATTTTCTAATCAAGTAAAGAGCCTTATTGCTGATTTTCAGCATCAAGACTATTGCTAGACCGTAAATACAGAACAACTACTTCACATGTTGAAATGATCATGGCTTAAAAATTATTTTATTTTATTTTTTATTATGACTTCTACATCATTAACTGAAGCTATGCTGCCCCAAAAGAAAATTAAGGAGATATATCAATATTTTACTATAATAACAGATACTTTTCTATCCTATAAAATTCTTGCACTACTTCCATTCCATGTGGACCGCCATATAGTTGCAGGAGTGTAATTCCAAACATTGATAGAGACTTTCCACAGACCTAATTTGTACCAGCAGTGTACTAACTCAAGAGTCGACCATGGCATGATCTAACTGTGTTTCAAAATGGTAAAGAGGTTCATGGAATGCCTGTAGCTGTCCAAGTTATACACTTCTGCTCATTTTCATTTAGATTGGTTCATCCCATTCCTATTTCCATCCAACTATAATAGTGAGATCCATTTTCATTAGAATTGTTCTTAACTCTATGATTTTGGTTGAGTAATTATGATTTTTGGTCTTCTATTCTTGATTTCTTTCACATTTTTATTGTGTTTTGTTAGATGTAGTAATCTTTTGTTTATCAGAATTCCTATTATCAATGTGTATTTTGGCACGACCTCTTTGAAAAGAAAAGTTAGCAACCTTTAATTTTGGGATCAACTTAGTT
Source organism: Solanum corneliomulleri (assembly GCA_027704805.1). Taxonomy (NCBI): domain Eukaryota; kingdom Viridiplantae; phylum Streptophyta; class Magnoliopsida; order Solanales; family Solanaceae; genus Solanum; species Solanum corneliomulleri. The sequence goes on along the minus strand of JAKWIY010001262.1, from coordinate 16,165 downwards.
GTCTGTGTAGATAAGGCCAAATAGTATAACAGATGTTGTTTGATGAATACAAATTACAAAAATTCGGAATTCATTCTACAATTATTTCATGGTGCAGGGTGAAGGTAAGGATTTGCAATTATTACAATTAAGGCTTCGGCTACAAGTATGTTCTTTCCTATCTGTTATTGTGATTTCTTTTTCTCTCACTCCTCATTTTATCTCCTTCGTTAGTAGTTGTTCAGTCACTTTGTTCTTCTCCATTTTGATTGATAGAAGATTTGAGTGTGTCTGAGGAGTTGAAGGATACAAAGTTATTATCTTGCTACTGATGAAGAGGAAAATAACTAGAAAATTAACAGAAATGTGTTTAGACAAAAAAGAAACTATTAGTAGCTGATATAAGTGGAAACATGATCTTATTATTGAAAAAGCTTTTTCTTGAAACTATCTTAAACTTTTCATAGGTAGACAACATATCGTATTATATTATTTAACCTCATATATCTTTCAATTTCATACCATTCTTCTTTCATTATTATGTTGGCTTGCATATTTTAATCTCAGTTACCAGCCATGACATAAAGATTGAATATCAACAAAATCGACGAGAACACAGAAGAATGAACTTGTAAGTTCAAGTGGTAGATAAAGGCCATCCTCAAATCAACAGGGAGAGAAACAAGAAATATCAATTGATGATATTACAAGACGAAGAGGTATTTATCACTTAACTAACAAATACTCATCTACTTTCGCAAACTAGTTTGTAGCAAAATAAATATGTTGCATATTATTTTTACTTTGCTTTTTAATGGTTGTAATCTGTCTTCATTCATTTATCTTTAATTCAATGCTCTTCTACTTAGTTGAAATATTGTTGCTTGTGAGTTTTGATGTGAAACACTTTTGTCACTTTAAATTTACATTTTACTCTTCTTTATTTTATAGACATATTTTCTATTACAGAAAAGTTACAGATTGGGTTAAATGTTGTTGGTTCTCTTTGTAGAATTTAGGGAAAGTTGAATTTTTACGTTGAAGTTTGTTCTGTTGCTTGTGGGTTTTGATATGAAGCACGTTTTCTCATTTTAAATCTACGTTTTACTCCTCTTTCTTTTGTAGACATAATTTGTGTTATAGGAAAGTTAGTTACTGTTTGGGTTCGATGTTGTTGATTTTCTTTCCGAAATATAGAAAAAATTGAATTGAAATCTGTGTGGATACCAATCAATTTAAGAAACTGAATTGCTTCTTTAAGCGAAATCTCATGTAAATATTTAGAAACGATCAGTGCTGAGAGATCATAGGATAAAAGAAATTTTATTATACAAATAGTGAGGGAGGATAGATACTTAACAAAATCATCTGTCAACTGATTTTGTAAACGCACAGGAAAACCTAATAAATCTGTGAACTGATATTGAGAATTAATTTTTGTGCTAAAAGTGTTGCTTAATGTTGTTGATGTGTTCCTTAATCTTCATTCTGTCGATTAAGCCATCACATCCATGGGTAAACCTCCACCCATATTTCATATGCTTTAAATTTTATATACCCCATAAAAAATAACTATTCCCAACAATTCAAACCACTTTTGAGTTTTTATACTAACTATATGTTATTTCACTTACCTTATATTTTTCTAACTTCATTAAATTTCTCATAGGAAACTCAAATACAAGTTATCATGTACGGTACATATATCGCATATTATTTAAATGAGTTTGTTCCTTTCCAAACATATTTGCTATCGGGGGCATTTTTCTTCGAGTCAACCAAGGCGTATGGAAATTCTCTTCATCAATTCAGCTGGACAATTGATAAAGGCACAACTTTTGAACCAATAGATCAAGTTATACCCCTTGAACCACCATTGATGCCACCGACGCTGCTAAAAACTACATCGTTTGACAGTTTTGCCTATCAAGCTATAGGCTCTGAATTATGTACTTCTCAAATATAGCGCTATACTTACTCCACATATAATTCATTTTTCATGACTATTACAACTTACTAATAAATCTTTAATTTCTGCAAGATATTCTTGCCCTCGTGATAAATGGTAGCCCTTCATCATATTGCTCAAATCAGAGCAAAATTCAAGAATTAATTGTCATCGACTATGAGTAAGTAAAATTTTACTTTCCAACTTTTCAAAACTGAAAATTGTTATCTAAAACTCGAGATGCTAAGTCATGTACGAAGCAATCATCTTTTCCTTTATAGCTATATACCAACTGTCACTCCACTATTTTTGTTTTTTAATTTGCCTCTTCTTCTGTTTTATTTTTTTGGCTGGCTGGTTTGAGTCCAAATCATAGTCTTTCAAAATTCAAGTCTTGGATGATTCTTTATTTATTGCACTATTAAAAATGAAAGAAAGCTGAGTTTTTATGTTGCCAGCAGAATATATCAATCTAGTGAACTGACAAACAATCAATAATTAGTACAATTTGATTTGATTTAAAGTTAATATATCTGAAATTCTGGTAGATTAGTTACAAAAATATTTGTATAAAGAACTTCGTTCATCAACCTTGACACAAACATGGTTTGTTGCTTCTGTGTTGACTATATTTTTACTGTTGTTTCGCTGCTCGTGGAACAATGCATTCACAAGTTATCTAATGTAAGTTAAGTTCTCTTTTGCATGTCTGCATTGTGTAGTATTATTGATTTTATTAACTTATATCGAAAATAGCCTCTCTACCTTTGAGATAGGAGTAAATTAGTGCCAAAGAATTCATAGTCTACTATAATACAAAAGAATAATGTAATTTTCAAGCCAAATGAATTTTGAATGACTTAATATACCTGCTAAACTTGTCCTAGATTTACGATCTTTGATAGCTGTTTATATATAATAAGTTCCCTTGAACAGGGAGTGAACATACAACATTTTCAATTCATTCCAAACTTTTGCTTTGGAAATCACCCCAGCGCATCTTTGTATTTTATAACAGTTTTTATTTTGGATCATCAGGAAACTATGTTCTTGCAGATTCAACCATAAGCCAATTGTGTCTAACACAAGTATACAATTTACTTTAGTTCCTGCACAAATAATTTTTGTTTCTTAACTTGGTGCTAAATAAGTATAATTTATTATTTATGATAAATAAGCAAAAATGTTATCGCAACAATCAAAATGTGTGCACCACATATAAAAAAATTGTTTTTCCAAGCCATTAACGAAAAAGATGCGTGAAACATTGAGATGCCTCTCTATATTATTTGTAGAGTCGACAAATTCATCAACTATTTGAAGAAAACCTGGCATACCATCCCCTTTTTGTACCTTCTACACTGTCTAATAAGGAAGAGATGACATATATTTTTGAAAATCAGAAAAATCATGTCTTTTGTATTGTGTTTGAAATTACTGATTTGGTGAAGCAGACGTGATAGATGTTAATGCTTTTTAGTAATATCAACTTGCAGTATTACCCAACCATAATGACCATATATACTAATGCACTTTTATCTTACCATAAATGTAAATGTACGTTTGTTGAACCATGTTATATCCTTCTGTTTTCTTTGAGCTTGTGTCATATAACTAGATTTATTAATGACTTGTCATGTCATCTTCCTTTGACCCTCTTTCTTGGAAAGTAAATATTTTTAAAAAAAATTCCCTTCTCTGTGATTTCAAGCATCTTGTATTTGAATGTTACCTTGCTATGGTAACTGGCTTGCTCTAAGGATCTAAAATTTCACTCAATTTGGCAAAGTTTTTTGGTGCATCTAATTCTTGATTGATAATGTTGCCCAAAAGTGAAAAGAAAACAATAAATAAGGAGAAAAGGATAAGTGGCATACTACATTTTGTTAAAAAGTTTCCAACTATGGTGTGGATTATTCTAATTTTCGGATGCTTCACCATAGAATAGTTCGATTCAGTCCACCTTCTTTTTCGATGCACTCTCTTTATATCTCAGACACACAAGGAAGTACGCGGTGGGAAGGAAGCAACCCTAGCCTCTTACAGTATCGGGTTTGTAATCTCATTTTTATGAGGAATGTCATGCACATTGTTGGTATTCAAGAGTGGCAAATATCATATGTCAAGACTCATAGACAACACTTACTAGCCACTTTAATGGAAGAATTAGCTAATTGTGCAAGTTGCTTACAGTAACTATTTGAACAATCTAGCTATGCTTATTATGTCTTTGTTTAGCCAGAATTCTTCTTCTTTGATTCTCCTACTTTCAATGGCCAAAATGAATACCCTACAATAAGAGAAGGGATTGTCAACTTCAGGTCAAAAGTCAGCCATTGAAAACCTACTGATAACATGTGCACATCTGTCATGGTTGTATGAGTAGAACCAACTAAAGGGATCTCATAGTGTTCACCAAGGTCTTGCAATTTCAGTTTTGTCTTTAATTTGACCTTAATTTGAAAACAACAGTAAAAATGTTGTATCCTACGTTGAGGATGTTCATTTTATTTGTGTATATACAATAATAGTAACACATTTTTCTTTACTTCCTTTCGTGAACATTTTTCCAATTTTGCTTGTATATATGTAAGTTATGATCTATTATAACTCACTCTCTGTGAATAATTCATTGACCTATATGGAAATAAACTTCTCACACATGTGAAAGAGCTTCAAGAATTCCCAGTAATTATTGCCAGAAAAGTAGCCAAACCAAAATCATCTTCAGGTAAAGTAAACATATTAACAATTTCTCCTACAACACATATTGATCGAATTAACACCAACTATTAAATAAAATGCAGGTCTTTCAATAGATTTGGTACAAAAATCCAGATTGATCCCCCATACACATAAGCTATCGCACTAAAGACATCATATTCAAAATACACCTCTCCATAAACAAATGAATGTATTCACATCTTTAACATGTTTTACATACAAGTCCGATGAAATAAAACCGCTTCTCAGCACATACGCAACAAAAAGCACCACAACTACAGGCTCTCATTTGTTTGTGCCATTTGAAGAACACATAGTGCCTATTGTCAATATTCAGCAACAACCTTTGGTATACGCATCATTTACATCTTAAATTTGTTTATGAATTGAAATGTTAATACAATTTACCATTTCATATGCATGCCTAGGGCCAAATATTCCACGTGCAAGCTCAATTATCAATATTCAATGAAATTCAAAAATTCAGTGTCTTAGTCTGCTCTGATTGCAAGCAACTTTTTTCAAGAATTTGATCACAGAGAAGATTCTATTGTACAACCTGCCGTCGACCAACACATCTCACACCTAGGTATGAGAATCATATTAGTGAGATCAATAACTGCATAACCATAAGACCCTTGTTATGAAATCTCTTACATTATCCAATATGCAATAAATATATTTTGGGTTATCAAAAGATGGCTAACTAAATAAGAATTTTCTATTAAAAAATTATTTTTGAACATAACCATATTGACTTTTGCCCAGATGTCAGTTTGAAGTAACCATCCAAACATGCATACGTAGTGAAAGAAGGATATTTGGAGTTTCTCCGTTTTCTTACTCTTGTATAACTTTTGCTCTGTCTTTTTTTTTCACTGTTGAAGCCCATTGAATTGTGAAGGCAGATTGTTTTGGTTAACAAGTGATTTAGCAGTTCGTAGTTTGGGACTTTGAAAGGCATGGAATCTTTGTGGTCAGATGTAGTTTGAGATAATCAAGAAAAAAGAAATGAAGGTCAAAGAAATAGCGGTTCACATTTAAGCTAACATATTTAAGGAATTGGAAGTAGTGCACTTGAACCTTTAAAATTTGAATGCATAGCCGCATTGCATGAAGCTTGACAATTTTACTATCCTCAAGTGAGGTACTGACGATTTACTTTGCATTATCATTTACAATTGTAAGACATATTAAAAATGATATGTTATTTCATCTTTGTCCAGTGTTAGAAACGATGAAGGTTAGTTGAAACTTCTCTCTTTGTTTGCTCTTTTGTAGTCTTTGTTATAAATGTAGTTACAATGTTCGAATCTCATTAATTTGTGAGGGATTATTTTATATAACTAATTGATAATTTTTTAGTTTTTTTCATGTTTTTTCCTATTTATGTTTCAAGTTCAAATAAAATTATAGTTATTCAATGTATATCTCTCTTCTCAAAACAGTTAAACCAAATAAACTAAGAATGTAACATATTGACAAACTTTTATAAATTAAAGATGTTTCATCCAATAGAGTTGTCGCCATTATTTTCACGTATGCAACCACACTCAAGCATTTGTGTGGTAAATTAAAGACATTATTTCCAAATTCACTCATATCTAATATGGAGGAAGACAGGGAAAACATTTGAGGCAGATAAAGTATTTTAGTAAGTTAAAATAGAAAATACTTGCATTGTCAAAGTATTAATTGAAATATTTCTAGCAAATGGTATATTCAGTTATATTTGAAAAGAATTAAGATAGTCAGTGTTTTACTACATTTTTAAAGATTCATTTGCTACTTAATAAAAAATTATATACATTACGGGTGTGTTTGGTATGGAGGAAAATGTTTTCCTGAAAAAATAAGTAGATTTTGGACTTATTTTCTCATGTTTGGTTGGTGAGTAGAAAATATTTTCCGAAATGATTTTTAGTGTTTGATTTATGAATGAAAAATTTTTTAGATAAAAATATTTATGAAATTGAAAATATTTTTTCAAATAATTTTTTTTTTTGGGGTGGTGGTGGGGGTGGGGGGAGGGGGGGGGGGGGGGAGGAGTGAAAAAAATAATAATTTGAAGTTGATAGCATTTTTAAAAACAAAATTAATTTTTTTGGGGTTGGGGGTGGTTTGTTGGTTGCCGGGGAAGGGTAGGAGTTTTAAAATAAAATCTTAAGTTGAAAATATTTTAACAAAGCAAAATTAATTTTATGGGGAGGGGCTGGGGTTGGGGGGAGGGGTGGCAGATATCGGGTGAAAAAATAAAATTTTGAAATTGAAAGTATTTTTTTAAAATCGATGTTTTTTTCAAAAAAGAAATTGTAATTTGAAATTGGAGGAAAGTTTCGGAAAATGTTTTCCTTAATTTTTGAAGGGAAGTCATTTTCCTTGATTTTGAGGAAAATGAGTTGATTTGAAAAATATTTTTCACAACTTTTGTCCAACCAAACATGGAAAAATTGGAAAACATTTTCCAGAAAATGTTTTCGTTCATACCAAACACACTCTACAAGAGTATCATTTTACAAGTGGGAGTGGTTAATTAACATGGAGGAGATGAATTAATGCATTTATATATAGAGACTCGAAATCAAAGTATTTTTTAATTGAACATTTGAAGTCAAGCTTAAGGGTATGTCTATATATTATCCCGAAAAATAAATAATGACGGCAAAGTCATAACATTCTCATATTCTATCAAATAAAGGTCACAAACATAATGCATATTGTATTATTAAGTTAAAATGTCTATTTTCATGGATCCAAATTAGTCAGACCCAACATAAATATTTTATATTAGATTAAAATTCGCAAATCTTTACATGTTTTGAATTCGAAACCAAAAAAAGAAGAAGTAACAATGTCTTTTGACAATGCAAATTAGTACCATCAAAGATTTTGAAGGACTTGCTGAGATGTCAATTCAAATGGTCATATGTTATTTCATTAAACTCAAAAGAGATGCAAGTTATTAGATGAAGTTTACCACCGTGCGAAGCGCGGTTAGTTTACCTAGTATCATATATTATTATAAGTAGGAAGCCTTCAAGTCCAAAGTTGAATTACGAAAATGCCCATACAAATTTTTATTAACAATTTTGTTCTACATTAAAAATATAAAAAAACAAAAAAAACTTTTAAACAGAATACCATTCATTTTCTACATTGAATTTGAATGTAGAAATTGTTCCATCTTCCCACAATTATTAAATGTTTGAATTACTTAGTTATCTCCGGTATTTATTTCAATTTTAATGTTTTGTCTCTTTCATCTTCCATGTAGTAATAGCTTTTTCATATTCTTTACAAAATTTTATAAATTTGCATAGAAAAATATATACATTGATCAATCAAATTATCACTCAAACATCTAATTTCTTGACAAAAAACAATGTTAGAAAAGCAATCATAAGACAATTTTATATATTTGTTTCTTCAAGCATATATAATTGCCCTTTTCCTTCACTTCTCAGTAATCCTTTTAGATTTGGAAACCTTTTCATGAGTGTCTATTTTGATGCCGAATTGATCCTTTCCCTAGCAAGTCGTTCCAGGTATGAGAAAGTTGGTGCAAAAAATATTATGCTTCTTTGGGTTTTGATAATTGTATGAAAGTTTATTTGGGTATTAGAAATATGCCGGTTGTACTCCCATGATTTATGTATTAATATATGTTAATTATTTTTGGGTTTATATGATACTTCTTTTAGGATAGGTTGTAATAATAATTGTGTCCGATACATATTTACTAATATTCCTTGCAATTTTCTTGCTGAAAATCCCTTTATTTTTTCCTTTGTATAAATTAACCATTTATTTTTCTCGCTTTGTATATTTTGATAAGTAGGTTTGTTGAGTTGCAACTATTTTGGTCTTTTAATAGGCTAATCTCTTGAATTATATGTCATGAGTTCTCTTTTTTGTAATTCTGCTTCTTCAATAGAGAAGATGTAGGATTAAATTATGAATTAGAAATTCTTTATAGTAGTGTTTCATATGCTTTTAAGTATGTAGTGCGAAGGATGATGGCTCAAAAATTGTATTTAGAAAGTTATACTATAAAGTAAAGTCATAAGTTTTACATCGACTTTGTTGTTTATGTGATACAAATAATTAATAAATAAGAGTAAACAAAATAATTAATAAATAAGATTAAAATTTTAATAAGTGAAGCAAGTTGTTGTTGATACTCTTCTCTTAAGGACTATGCAGTATAGCTTCTCATGTTAAATTTTTATTTCATCTTGTTTGACTTGTGCAAATTAGGTTTGCTAAGTTTCATTATGCTTTTAAGTGACTTGTACAAATTAGATATCCTAAGTTTCATTATGCTTTTAAGTGTAAATTTAAATTATAATTTTAGCTTTATGCTAAATTAAATATCTAACTAATTACATAGTAAACAATATCATATATATTATACTAAATACTAAAAAAGAAAAGATGTTAAAAGTAAAAATTTGAATAGACTTATAATTGCAGTTAAATGAGAAACATTAACAAAGATGAAAGATGAAGATCAAAGATCAACACATTTCATTTAATTTCTACAAATTAAATTTAAAACTTCATCTTCCATTCTCTCATATTGAATAAAGGAAAAAATTGAACTGCAAACTATAAAGGCATAATACATATATTGGACCCTAAACTTGGCTTCAAATTTTAACTTTGACCTCCAACTTTCATAATGCACAAACAGACACTTTAACTATCCAACTTTTAAATAAATTAACACATGAGTCCTACATGACACAATACACGTAGGACACCACGTCGGACAAAAAATGACAAGTAGGATGACATGTAGTACATGTGTGTCTGTTTGTTCAACTTTATACAAGTTTAAGTGTCTACTTGTGCAAATCCAAAGTTGAAGGGCATAAATGTAATTTGAAGCCAAGTTAAAGGGCATATTTATGTATTATGCCAACTATAAATTATGCATTCGATAATATCTTATAAATCATAAGAAATGGTAGTATTTAATTATTAATTTCAAAATCTTTTCTTTTATTTGATTCAATCTTCATATGTGTTTTACCTTAGTTGTGTTTGTGTCATTTTTTCCTTCTCTCAGTTTTAGTGGCATCATATAAATCAGAAATATAGGACAAGATATAGTGTATAACTATAATTATATGTGATAATTCAATGATTAACTATATTTGGTAAGACTCTCTTATTTCTTTATAACATTTTTTTTATGTTCTACAATATCAATTTCTGAACTTTTAAAATTTGTTGATTGCGTGAGAAATATGATATGCTTACATTATTATTTGAAATAAACGTGCAACACACGTTTCTGAAAATTATACGTCATTTTTTACTTCTCTCAATTTTAGTGGCATGATATAAATCATAAATATAGGACAAGATATAGTGTATAACTATAATTAGATATGATAATTCAATAAATTAACTATATTTATTTGGTAAGAATCTCTTATTTCTTTATAACATATTTTTTATGTTTTACAATATCAATTTCTAAAATTTTAAAAATTTTATTGGTTGCGTAAAAAATATGATATGCATACATTATTATTTGGAATAAACGTGCAACGCACGTTTCTGAAAACTAGTATTATTACAAGTGGGAATCTCTAAAGTGAAAAGTTAAATTACCATTTTATCCCTACACTAAATGAAAAGGCTATAAAATATTTAATTAAGTTCATCTTATATAATTAATTTTACATTTTTATTTTTTTAAATAAAGAAAATAATCCTTTAATAATTTGTGTAAAAAAAATGTAAATATACGTTTAAATAAATGCTATGTATCATATTGACTACAATACAATGAATGTTTTAACAATTTCAAAATTAATACTTCATATTCTTATATGTGTATTAGTATATATATTGAATAATTATAGTCATACGCTTCAACTTTGAACTACAAATTTGGATTTTAATAATTTTGGAAATCTAACCATTTTTAAATAATAAAATATAAAGTGTCCTTTCACTTCTTCAATAAAGAAATTTAATGATCTTCTTATAACTTGACTTTTGAGTTTCTATATATCTTGGTTATAAATATTATTGTCTGCTTCACTAATTTTTCGATCTGTAAATTATGTCATGATATATGTTGTCTTAGTTTTAATGATAGCTACTTCTCTTCACTCCTTGTATCTTAATACTTGTTGGATAATTTTATTATAAATTAACTAAGATCTGCTTAGATTTCTCTTCTATGGGTTCAAGTGGAATTTTTATTTTGTGTAATTATATTAGAAATGAAGATGTTATAAATGGATTAATGACATATTCATGACAATCCTTTGAGTCCCACGATTATATCCTATCGGAAGAGATTTTGAACAATTGGAAGAGAAATAAAGAAAGTTGTCATCTCTTATCTTTCTTTCACATTGTTACTTTTAGCATCATTTTATAATATTTTTATTGATTTCTTTAGAGGTGTTCTTTTGTTTACAATTAAAAAAATCTCTATTTTCTTTTCCGAGTCAATCCTATTTAATAAATAAATAACTACAAATAGAAAATTACTGTACACAATAAGACTTCGAATTTTATGATTTACGTCTTTGCATGGTTGATAATTATTCTTGCTTTGGTGACCACAAACATAAGTTGTATAACTTTTAAAGTATTTTTTCCTGATTTACTATTTTATTTTACAAACTTTATAGTAAAAAATAGAATTATTAGTTTTATTAAAAGTGTGAAGCAACAATGTTAAAGGTTGGATTACTTAATCCTATAAATTTGTATAGAGTATAACACTCTTTGAAAATATAAAACCTGAAGAATTTGAAGGGTTACTTAATAAGTAAATGCACTTAATTCAATATAGTGACTATATTCATCTACTAAAAACTTCTAGCTACCGGTGAAATATGTAAAGATGTTTTGAGACTTTGATTCCTCTCATTCACTTTCTTTCATTTAATTCATTAATATTCTAACATGAAATTTAAGTTCAAATTGTCCAATTTAATTAATCAATTTTCTCTTAATTAAGTTGAGACCCATCTTTACAAGAAAAAAGTACATATATCCTCCATTACAAAAGAAAGCTTTGTTGATTTTCTTGAAAAGAAAATTTGAGATAGCTGGAATATGAGTTTGTCTTCTATCTTGCCTAATATTTCTTATATATGTCAAAGTTCTCTATATATTTTTCTTAATTAATTATTCTAATTTGTAACTATTTTTTTGTTAATCTATTTTTATTCTTTCAGTAAATTACTAAACCAAAATGTACATATATTTAACATATAATTATTTTTCTTTCACAATATTTGTGGTTTGTTCGTCTTTAATATCAAAGAGGCCATACAAACACATTGTTACAACAACTTCGTGCAACTTAACCTGAGACACACGTACAACGCACGTGCCCGAAGCTAGTGTGTATATATATATATATATATATAAGTTAATAAAATTATTCCTTGTTTTAAATAAGTAACTTTTTTACCTTAGGTCTATCATTTTTTCACTAATACCCGAAACTCAAATCCGACCCGATATAACATACTATAAAGTATTTTCCCAATTTTTCTCTCTTCCAAACCCCATGCCCTAGATTAGGGTAAAACTCATAAAAATTTACAAATAGGGCATAAGGTGTTTGACGAAATTCCGAAGAGAAAAAGGCAATTCTTCATCCTTGGTAAGCTTTAAATCTTTTTCCATTATAATTTGGTTATTTTTCTGCATTTTATCATTTTGTTTCATTTTTTCGATGAACTTACAATCTCTTGAAAATAAGTGCATGTATCGGACGAATTTAGGATTTTTAGAATATGAGTGCAACAATGAAAATGAAGAAAATGTATTAAGTGAACATTGATCCCTGACTCATCTAGATAAATAACTCAACATTTTTAATCAAGTGCACCATTTAATTTTACGAAGAGACTACAGGTTTACGTGCCCTGTAATTAGCATATAAATTCACCCTGGATTTTAAGTTGCTGGTTTCCTTTTGGATGTGTGTGTATTGTTCATAAAGTTGATAAAAGTTACTTCCTTTTTGTAGTTTTTAGTTTCACAAGCATAGGAAGTTATATAAGCTTGTCCCAAAAATCTTACAAAGATTGTGTTTTTTGGATGGTTCTAATTTCGGGTTTTGGTCAATGGGTTGATGAGTTTGCGATATACCGTAAAAGAAAAAGTTAAGACCCATCTTTACAAGAAAAAAGTACATATATCCTCCATTACAAGAGAAAGTTTTGTTGATTTTCTTGAAAAGAAAATTTGAGATAGCTGGAATATGAATTTTTCTTCTATCTTGCCTAATATTTCTTATATATGTGAAAGTTCTCTATATATTTTTCTTAATTAATTATTGTAATTTGTAACTATTTTTTTGTTGATCTATTTTTATTCTTTCAGTAAATTACTAAACTAAAATGTACATGTACTTAATATATAATTATTTTTCTTTCACAATATTTGTTGGTTTCTTCGTCTTTAATATCAAAGAGGCCATACAAACACATCGTTACAACAACTTCGTGCAACTTAACCTGATACACACGTACAACGCACGTGTCCGAAACTAGTATATATATATATATCTATATATATATATATATATATATATATATAGATATATATATATATATATATATCTATATCTATATATATATAAGAAGAAAGTAAAACAAACTTCATTAAGTTATATAAAAAATTTTTAAAAAATATAATTAAAGATAGATAAGAAAAAAGAACGTTTTAAGAGGAAAAAAATGGAATTAGAAATAATGACAAATTAAAGTCTATTTATACATAATAAAAATGCATTTTTTAAAAAGTTATAACAGTTAGTTTTAAAATAATAAATAAAAAGAACAAAGAAAGTAAAAGAATAATTTAAGGAAATGATATAAATTACATTAATGATGAGTGTAAGGAAAGAAAATTTTAAAACATTAATAGCATCTATGATGAAAGAATTTAAGTATGGTCATATTTGATACGGTGCAAAATTTCAAGGTAAAATTTTATTAAAAATTAGGTAAAATGCACAAAATAAGAATTAGAAAAATAAATAAAAAAATTTAGACACAATTTTTAGCAATTATTCTAAGAAAATATAAGAGAGAATGTCATAAAAATATGATAAAATAAATAAATATTTGAAGTGAGAAGGTTGTCATTCTTTTCTAATTTTAACTTTAATATTACGTATAGATATGAATCTTTTCGCAGAAGAAATGAACTAAGTTTAATTTAAATAAAATAGATTAAATTTTGTAAAATATACATGCAATTCTTATCAATTTGTAATAACTATATCTGGTAACAAATAAATAAATAAAATGTAAGAAAAAAAAGGAACGAAACAATTTAAAGAACTGATATAAATTATAATTAATAGATCAGATTAAGGTAAGGAAGTAAAATTAATGATGAATGAAATTAAATATGATCAGCTTTGATATTCAATAAATTTTGAAAGTGAAATTTTCGTTTTGAATTAGAAATAAACATCAAATCTAAAAATAAAAAAAATTACAAAAATATTGACAAACTTCAGTTAAAAATTAAACAAACTTTAATTAAACATAGATAAGGAAAAATAAATTAGAAATACGTTTTAAGAAAAAAAACAAAAAAAGTGGAACTAAAATATTGGTAGATTTCTCTTTATTCTCATCCTAATTTAATATGATTCCACAAATAAATGTAACTTATATGATCTCACAAAGTAAGCAAAGGTGGTCTTATCTCCTGTCTATGCACTCATATGTTGATACTTTATACCATTTAGCCCTCGTATTACATATGCTATATTGCTTTACATATTCAGTACATTTTTCATACAAATGTCCCTCGCGGGGGACGCTACATTTCATTCTGTAGGTATAGGTACTCCAGCTAGTAGATCCCCTCAGTAGGAGCACATGACACTCAGATTGTAACGACTTGTTTAGTCGTTTTGAGCAGCAGATTTTATTTCTGGAAAAACTGTCTTGGTCGACGGATCCCACGACGGACCGTCATGGGCACGACAGACCGTCGAGGGGGTCTCGTTCCAAAACACTTAGAATTCTGAAATTTGGGTACTGAAATCGACTCTCTGAACTTCGTGACGGAATGGCAGGACGGACCGTCGCAGGCACGACGGACCGTCACAAACCTTTCCACAGAATTAACTCTCTGAACTTCGTGACGGAATGGCAGGACGGACCGTCGCAGTCACGACGGACCGTCACAAACCTTTCCACAGAATTAACTCTCTGAACTTTGTGACGGACCTGCAGGACGGACCGTCACAACCATGACGGACCGTCACAGGTTGCGTAACCCAGACTGGGTCGGATTTCTGTTAAAGTTTTTAAAGGGGCGTTTTGGACTATTCATGCTTATAATTATAAAGCTAGTGGATTAATGTTAATAATTCATTTACTTGGGGGTTAAAAGAGATAACCTTGAATTAATTAGTGGGTTATTTTATCATCTTTTATACTTAATTATATGCTAATTAGGGTAAAAGAAAGAGGGTTTTGAATAAGAAAAATAGAAAGAAAAGAGACAGAGAGAACAAACGAGAGAGAGAAGAAGAACGCAACTTTGGGAAGATAGCTAGTTAATCACAATTCTTCGGTGGAGGTAGGTTATGGTTTATGCTATTCGTAGTAAACTCTTAATAGCGAATGATATGTGTTGGGTAGTATTATAAAGTCTTCTATATGCTTAATTGTGTGCTTACATGATGTGATTATATAATTGTGATGAATTAGCATGATGAGTCTATTGAATCTTGAATCCTAAATTTACTTTGTTAATGATGATGCCTTAGTATAAAAGAAGGCTTGATGAACTAAAGTAATGAGATTGATGATGCCTTGGTATAAGAGAAGGCTTGATGAACTAAAGTAATGAGATTGATGATGCTTGGTATAAAAGAAGGATTGATGAATTAATAGAATGAGATTAGTGGAACGGGTGTCACGAACCGACACGTAGAATTAGGGGATCGGGTGTCACGAACCGACACGTAGAATTAGGGGATCGGGTGTCACGAACCGACACGTAGAATTAGGGGATCGGGTGTCACGAACCTACACGTAGAATTAGGGGATCGGGTGTCACGAACCGACACGTAGAATTAGGGTATCGGTGTCCACGAACCGACACGTAGAATTAGGGGATCGGAGTGTCCCGTTCTGACACATAGTAGTAGGGGAGCGGAGTGTCACGTACTGACACAAGAGGAATAAAGATATGAATCTTGAAATTATGTTAATAAATTCGAATGAAAAGAACCTATTTCCAAATGAGTATGGTGTGGAGAGTTGAGTTCTCATAGGTGTGTTGATGTTGTTACACATGATTTGTGAACTTGTTGTTTTCACCTGTTAGATAATATGGTTGATTTTATGTGTATTATCTTATATATACTGTTTTCTATTTTGAGTTGGCCGATGATACCTACTCAGTACTTGTGCCTTGTACTGACCCCTACTTGTATTGTTTTCTTGATTATTTGTGGAGTGCAGCAAACGTGCCATCGTCTTCAACTCAACCGCA